>CAJUXJ010001836.1:0-22575 GCA_910589775.1 Avena eriantha | reverse complement strand
CAGAGTCATTTTGCATGTGTGTTCTCTTCATATACCACCTATGGATCCACCAGTGTCATTGCATGTGTGTTCTTTTTAGTAACAACAACCAGAGTCATTGAAATGTGTGTTCTTCTCACATACCACCTATGGATCCACCGGTGTCATTGCATGTGTGTTCTTCTCACATACCACCTATGGATCAACCAGTGTCATTTTCACTAACAATAACTGGAGTCATTGAATGTGTGTTCTTTTTACTAACAACAACAAGAGTCATTGAAATGTGTGCTCTCTACAAAGACCACACATGGATCCACCAGTGTCATTGCATGTGTGTTCTTTTAGTAACAACAACCAGAGTCATTTTGCATGTGTGTTCTTTTCACATACCACCTATGAATCCACTAGTGTCATTGCATGTGTGTTCTTTTTAGTAACAGCAACGAGAGTCATTTTGCATGTGTGTTCTTTTCACGTACCACGTATGGATCCACCAATGTCATTGCATGTGTGTTCTTTTCACAATCCACCCATGGATCCACCAGTGTCGTTGCATGTGTGTTCTTTTTTGTAACAACAACCAGAGTCATTTTGCATGTGTGTTCTCTTCACATACCACCGATGGATCCACCAGTGTCATTGCATGTGCGTTCTTTTTAGTAACAACAACCAGAATCATTGAAATGTGTGTTCTTCTCACATACCACCTATGGATCCACCAGTGTCATTGCATGTGTGTTCTTCTCACGTACCACCTATGGATCTACCAGTGTCATTGCATGTGTGTTCTTTTCACTAACAACAACTAGAGTCATTGCATGTGTGTTCTTTTCACATACCACCTATGGATCAACTAGTGTCATTGCATGTGTGTTCTTTTTCGTAACAACAACCAGAGTCATTTTGCATGTGTGTTCTTCTCACATACAATCTATGGATCCACCAGTGTCATTGCATGTGTGTTCGTTTCACTAACAACAACCAGAGTCATTGCATGTGTGTTCTTTTCACAAACCACATATAGATCCACAAGTGTCATTGAAATGTGTGTTCTCCACAGAGACCACATATGGATCCACCAGTGTCATTGCATGTGTGTTCTTTTTAGTAACAACAACCAGAGTCATTTTGCATGTGTGTTCTTTTCACATACCACCTATGGATCCACTAGTGTCATTGCATGTGTGTTCTTTTTAGTAACAACAACCAGAGCCATTTTGCATGTGTGTTCTTTTCACATACCACCTATGGATCCACCAGTGTCATTGAATGTGTGTTCTTCTCACATACCACCTATGGATCTACAAGTGTCATTGCATGTGTGTTCTTTTCACTAACAACAACTGAAGTTATTGAATGTGTGTTCTTTTCACTAACAACAACCAGAGTCATTGAAATGTGTGCTCTCTGGAGAGACCACACATGGACCCACCAGTGTCATTGCATGTGTGTTCTTTTTAGTAACAACAACCAGAGTCATTTTGCATGTGTGTTCTTTTCACATGCCACCTATGGATCCACCAATGTCATTGCATGTGTGTTCTTTTCACAATCCACCCATGGATCCACCAGTGTCATTGCATGTGTGTTCTTTTTAGTAACAACAACCAGAGTCATTTTGCATGTGTGTTCTCTTCACATACCACCTATGGATCCACTAGTGTTATTGCATGTGTGTTCTTTTTAGTAACAACAACCAGAGCCATTTTGCATGTGTGTTCTTTTCACATACCACCTATGGATCCACCAGTGTCATTGCATGTGTTTTCTTTTCATAATCTACCCATGGATCCACTAGTGTCATTGCATGTGTGTTCTTTTTAGTAACAACAACCAGAGTCATTTCGCATGTGTGTTCTCTTCACATACCACCTATGGATCCACCAGTGTCATCGCATGTGTGTTCTTTTTAGTAACAACAACCAGAGTCATTGAAATGTGTATTCTTCTCACATACCACCTATTGATCCACCAGTGTCATTGCATGCGTGTTCTTCTCACATACCACCTATGGATCTACCAGTGTCATTGCGTGTGTGTTCTTTTCACTAACAACAACCAGAGTCATTCCATGTGTGTTCTTTTCACATACCACCTATGGATCCACCAGTGTCATTGCGTGTGTGTTCTTTTCACTAACAACAACCAGAGTCATTGCATGTGTGTTCTTTTCACATACCACATATGGATCCACCAGTGTCATTGAAATGTGTGTTCTCTACAGAGACCACACATGGATCCACCAGTGTCATTGCATGTGTGTTCTTTTTAGTAACAACAACCAGAGTCATTTTGCATGTTTGTTCTTTTCACATACCACCGATGGATCCACCAGTGTCATTGCATGTGTGTTCTTTTTAGTAACAACAACCAGAGTCATTGCATGTGTGTTCTTTTCAGATACCACAATGGATCCACCAGTGTCATTCCATGAGTGTTCTTCTCACATACCACCTATGGATCTACAAGTGTCATTGCATGTGTGTTCTTTTCACTAACAACAACTGAAGTCATTGAATGTGTGTTCTTTTTACTAACAACAACAACCAGAGTCATTTTGCATGTGTTTTCTTTTCAAAATCCTCCCATGGATCCACCAGTGTCATTGCATGTGTGTTCATTTTAGTAACAACAACCAGAGTCATTTTGCATGTGTGTTCTTTTCACATATCACCTGTGGATCCACCAATGTCATTGCATTTGTGTTCTTTTCACAATCCACCCATGGATCCACCAGTGTCATTGCATGTGTGTTCTTTTTAGTAACAACAACCAGAGTCATTTTGCATGTGTGTTCTCTTCACATACCACCTATGGATCCACCAGTGTCATTGCATGTGTGTTCTTCTCACGTACCACCTATGGATCTACCAGTGTCATTGCATGTGTGTTCTTTTCACTAACAACAACCAGAGTCATTGCATGTGTGTTCTTTTCACATACCACCTATGGATCAACTAGTGTCATTGCATGTGTGTTCTTTTTCGTAACAACAACCAGAGTCATTTTGCATGTGTGTTCTTCTCACATACTACCTATGGATCCACCAGTGTCATTGCATGTGTGTTCTTTTCACTAACAACAACCAGAGTCATTGCATGTGTGTTCTTTTCCCAAACCACATATGGATCCACTAGTGTCATTGAAATGTGTGTTCTCCACAGAGACCACATATGGATCCACCAGTGTCATTGCATGTGTGTTCTTTTTAGTAACGACAACCAGAGTCATTTTGCATGTGTGTTCTCTTCACATACCACCTATGGATCCTCCACTGTCATTGCATGTGTGTTCTTTTTGTAACAACAACCAGAGTCGTTTTGCATGTGTGTTCTTTTCACATACCACCTATGGATCCACTAGTGTCATTGCATGTGTGTTCTTCTCACATACCACCTATGGATCTACAAGTGTCATTGCATGTGTGTTCTTTTCACTAACAACAACTGAAGTCATTGAATGTGTGTTCTTTTTACTAACAACAACTAGAGTCATTGAAATGTGTGCTCTCTACAGAGACCACACATGGATCCACCAGTGTCATTGATGTGTGTTCTTTTTAGTAACAACAACCAGAGTCATTTTGCATGCGTGTTCTTTTAACATACCACCTATGGATCCACCAATGTCATTGCATGTGTGTTCTTTTCACAATCCACCAATGGATCCACCAGTGTCATTGCATGTGTGTTCTTTTTAGTAACAACAACCAGAGTCATTTTGCATGTGTGTTCTCTTCACATACCACCTATGGATCCACGAGTGTCATTGCATGTGTGTTGTTTTTAGTAACAACAACCAGAGCCATTTTGCATGTGTGTTCTTTTCACATACCACCTCTGGATCCACCAGTGTCATTGCATGTGTGTTCTTCTCATAATCTACCCATGGATCCACCAGTGTCATTGCATGTGTGTTCTTTTTAGTAACAACAACCAGAGTCATTTTGCATGTGTGTTCTTTTCACATACCACCTATGGATCCACCAATGTCATTGCATGTGTATTCTTTTCACAATCCACCCATGGATCCACCAGTGTCATTGCATGTGTGTTCTTTTTAGTAACAACAACCAGAGTCATTTTGCATGTGTGTTCTTTTCACATACCACCTATGGATCCACCAATGTCATTGCATGTGTATTCTTTTCACAATCCACCCATGGATCCACCAGTGTCATTGCATGTGTGTTCTTTTTAGTAACAACAACTAGAGTCATTTTGCATGTGTGTTCTCTTCACATACCACCCATGGATCCACCAGTGTTATTGCATGTGTGTTCTTTTTAGTAACAACAACCAGAGTCATTTTGCATGTGTGTTGTTTTCACATACCACCTATGGATCCACCAATGTCATTGCATGTGTGTTCTTTTTACTAACAACAACCAGAGTCATTGAAATGTGTGCTCTCTACAGAGACCACACATGGATCCACCAGTGTCATTGCATGTGTGTTCTTTTTAGTAACAACAACCAGAGTCATTTTGCATGTGTGTTATTTTCACATACCACCTATGGATCCACCAGTGTCATTGCATGTGTGTTCTTTTCACTAACAACACCTATGGATCTACCAGTGTCATTGCATGTGTGTTCTTTTCACTAACAACACCTAGAGTCATTGAATGTGTGTTCTTTTTACTAACACCAACCAGAGTCATTGAAATGTGTGCTGTCTACAGAGACCACACATAGATCCACCAGTGTCATTGCAGGTGTGTTCTTTTTAGTAACAACAACTAGAGTCATTTTGCATGTGTGCTCTTTTCACATACAACCTATGGATCCACCAGTATCATTGCATGTGTGTTCTGTTCACAATCCACCCATGGATCCACCAGTGTCATTGCATGTGTGTTCTTTTTAGTAACAACAACCAGAGTCATTTTGCATGTGTGTTCTCTTCACATACCACCTATGGATCCACCAGTGTCATTGCATGTGTGTTCTTTTTAGTAACAACAACCAGAGTCATTTTTCATGTGTGTTCTTTTCACATACCACCTATGGATCCACCAGTGTCATTGCATGTGTGTTCTTTTTAGTAACAACAACCAGACTCAGTTTGCATGTGTGTTCTTTTCACAACCACCTATGGATCCACTAGTGTCATTGCATGTGTGTTCTTTTCACAATCCACCCATGGATCCACCAGTGTCATTGCATGTGTGTTTTTTTAGTAACAACAACCAGAGTCATTTTGCATGTGTTTTCTTTTCACAATACACCCATGGATCCAACAGTGTCATTGCATGTGTGTTCCTTTTAGTAACAACAACGAGGGTCATTTTGCATGTGTGTTCGTTTCACATACCACCTATGGATCCACCAATGTCATTGCATGTGTGTTCTTTTCACAATCCACCCGTGGATCCACCAGTGTCATTGCATGTGTGTTCTTTTTAGTAACAACAACCAGAGTCATTTTGCATGTGTGTTCTCTTCACATACCACCTATGGATCCACCAGTGTCATTGCATGTGTGTCCTTTTTAGTAACAACAACCAGAGTCATTTTGCATGTGTGTTCTTTTCACATACCACCTATGGATCCACCAGTGTCATTGCATGTGTGTTCTTTTCACAATCCACCCATGGATCCACCAGTGTCATTGCATGTGTTCTCTTTTTAGTAACAACAACCAGAGTCATTTTGCATGTGTGTTCTCTTCACATACCACCTATGGATCCACCAGTGTCATTACATGTGTGTTCTTTTTAGTAACAACAACCAGAGTCATTGAAATGTGTGTTCTTCTCACATACCACCTATGGATCCACCAGTGTCATTGCATGTGTGTTCTTCTCACATACCACCTATGGATCAACTAGTGTCATTTTCACTAACAATAACCGGAGTCATTGAATGTGTGTTCTTTTTACTAACAAGAACCAGAGTCATTGAAATGTGTGCTCTCTACAGAGACCACACAAGGATCCACTAGTGTCATTGCATGTGTGTTCTTTTTAGTAACAACAACCAGAGTCATTTTGAATGTGTGTTCTTTTCACATACCACCTATGGATCCACCAGTGTCATTGCATGTGTGTTCTTTTCACAATCCACCCATGGATCCACCAGTGTCATTGCATGTGTGTTCTTTTTCGTAACAACGACCAGAGTCATTTTGCATGTGTTTTCTTTTCACAATCCACCGATGGATCCACCAGTGTCATTCCATGTGTGTTCTTTTTAGTAACAACAACCAGAGTCATTGAAATGTGTGTTCTTCTCACATACCACCTATGGATCCACCAGTGTCATTGCATGTGTGTTCATTTCATAATCCACCTATGGATCCACTAGTGTCATTGCATGTGTGTTCTTTTTCGTAACAACAACCAGAGTCATTTTGCATGTGTGTTCTTGTCACATACCACCCATGGATCCACCAGTGTCATTGCATGTGTGTTCTTATCACTAACAACAACCAGTGTCATTGCATGTGTGTTCTTTTCAGATACCACATATGGATCCACTAGTGTCATTGAAATGTGTGTTCTCTACAGAGACCACACATGGATCCACCAGTGTCATTGCATGTGTGTTCTTTTTAGTAACAACAACCAGAGTCATTTTGCATGTGTGTTCTCTTCACATACCACCTATGGATCGTCCAATGTCATTGCATGTGTGTTCTTTTTAGTAACAACAACCAGAGTCATTTTGCATGTGTGTTCTTTTCACATACCACCTATGGATCCACCAGTGTCATTCCATGAGTGTTCTTCTCACATACCACCTATGGATCTACAAGTGTCATTGCATGTGTGTTCTTTTCACTAACAACAACTGAAGTCATTGAATGTGTGTTCTTTTTACTAACAACAACTAGAGTCATTGAAATGTGTGCTCTCTACAGAGACCACACATGGATCCACCAGTGTCATTGATGTGTGTTCTTTTTAGTAACAACAACCAGAGTCATTTTGCATGCGTGTTCTTTTAACATACCACCTATGGATCCACCAATGTCATTGCATGTGTGTTCTTTTCACAATCCACCAATGGATCCACCAGTGTCATTGCATGTGTGTTCTTTTTAGTAACAACAACCAGAGTCATTTTGCATGTGTGTTCTCTTCACATACCACCTATGGATCCACGAGTGTCATTGCATGTGTGTTGTTTTTAGTAACAACAACCAGAGCCATTTTGCATGTGTGTTCTTTTCACATACCACCTCTGGATCCACCAGTGTCATTGCATGTGTGTTCTTCTCATAATCTACCCATGGATCCACCAGTGTCATTGCATGTGTGTTCTTTTTAGTAACAACAACCAGAGTCATTTTGCATGTGTGTTCTTTTCACATACCACCTATGGATCCACCAATGTCATTGCATGTGTATTCTTTTCACAATCCACCCATGGATCCACCAGTGTCATTGCATGTGTGTTCTTTTTAGTAACAACAACTAGAGTCATTTTGCATGTGTGTTCTCTTCACATACCACCCATGGATCCACCAGTGTTATTGCATGTGTGTTCTTTTTAGTAACAACAACCAGAGTCATTTTGCATGTGTGTTGTTTTCACATACCACCTATGGATCCACCAATGTCATTGCATGTGTGTTCTTTTTACTAACAACAACCAGAGTCATTGAAATGTGTGCTCTCTACAGAGACCACACATGGATCCACCAGTGTCATTGCATGTGTGTTCTTTTTAGTAACAACAACCAGAGTCATTTTGCATGTGTGTTATTTTCACATACCACCTATGGATCCACCAGTGTCATTGCATGTGTGTTCTTTTCACTAACAACACCTATGGATCTACCAGTGTCATTGCATGTGTGTTCTTTTCACTAACAACACCTAGAGTCATTGAATGTGTGTTCTTTTTACTAACACCAACCAGAGTCATTGAAATGTGTGCTGTCTACAGAGACCACACATAGATCCACCAGTGTCATTGCAGGTGTGTTCTTTTTAGTAACAACAACTAGAGTCATTTTGCATGTGTGCTCTTTTCACATACCACCTATGGATCCACCAGTATCATTGCATGTGTGTTCTGTTCACAATCCACCCATGGATCCACCAGTGTCATTGCATGTGTGTTCTTTTTAGTAACAACAACCAGAGTCATTTTGCATGTGTGTTCTCTTCACATACCACCTATGGATCCACCAGTGTCATTGCATGTGTGTTCTTTTTAGTAACAACAACCAGACTCAGTTTGCATGTGTGTTCTTTTCACAACCACCTATGGATCCACTAGTGTCATTGCATGTGTGTTCTTTTCACAATCCACCCATGGATCCACCAGTGTCATTGCATGTGTGTTCTTTTTAGTAACAACAACCAGAGTCATTTTGCATGTGTTTTCTTTTCACAATACACCCATGGATCCAACAGTGTCATTGCATGTGTGTTCTTTTTAGTAACAACAACGAGGGTCATTTTGCATGTGTGTTCGTTTCACATACCACCTATGGATCCACCAATGTCATTGCATGTGTGTTCTTTTCACAATCCACCCGTGGATCCACCAGTGTCATTGCATGTGTGTTCTTTTTAGTAACAACAACCAGAGTCATTTTGCATGTGTGTTCTCTTCACATACCACCTATGGATTCACCAGTGTCATTGCATGTGTGTCCTTTTTAGTAACAACAACCAGAGTCATTTTGCATGTGTGTTCTTTTCACATACCACCTATGGATCCACCAGTGTCATTGCATGTGTGTTCTTTTCACAATCCACCCATGGATCCACCAGTGTCATTGCATGTGTTCTCTTTTAGCAACAACAACCAGAGTCATTTTGCATGTGTGTTCTCTTCACATACCACCTATGGATCCACCAGTGTCATTACATGTGTGTTCTTTTTAGTAACAACAACCAGAGTCATTGAAATGTGTGTTCTTCTCACATACCACCTATGGATCCACCAGTGTCATTGCATGTGTGTTCTTCTCACATACCACCTATGGATCAACTAGTGTCATTTTCACTAACAATAACCGGAGTCATTGAATGTGTGTTCTTTTTACTAACAAGAACCAGAGTCATTGAAATGTGTGCTCTCTACAGAGACCACACAAGGATCCACTAGTGTCATTGCATGTGTGTTCTTTTTAGTAACAACAACCAGAGTCATTTTGAATGTGTGTTCTTTTCACATACCACCTATGGATCCACCAGTGTCATTGCATGTGTGTTCCTTTCACAATCCACCCATGGATCCACCAGTGTCATTGCATGTGTGTTCTTTTTCGTAACAAGGACCAGAGTCATTTTGCATGTGTTTTCTTTTCACAATCCACCGATGGATCCACCAGTGTCATTCCATGTGTGTTCTTTTTAGTAACAACATCCAGAGTCATTGAAATGTGTGTTCTTCTCACATACCACCTATGGATCCACCAGTGTCATTGCATGTGTGTTCATTTCATAATCCACCTATGGATCCACTAGTGTCATTGCATGTGTGTTCTTTTTCGTAACAACAACCAGAGTCATTTTGCATGTGTGTTCTTCTCACATACCACCCATGGATCCACCAGTGTCATTGCATGTGTGTTCTTTTCACTAACAACAACCAGTGTCATTGCATGTGTGTTCTTTTCAGATACCACATATGGATCCACTAGTGTCATTGAAATGTGTGTTCTCTACAGAGACCACACATGGATCCACCAGTGTCATTGCATGTGTGTTCTTTTTAGTAACAACAACCAGAGTCATTTTGCATGTGTGTTCTCTTCACATACCACCTATGGATCGTCCAATGTCATTGCATGTGTGTTCTTTTTAGTAACAACAACCAGAGTCATTTTGCATGTGTGTTCTTTTCACATACCACCTATGGATCCACCAGTGTTCTTCTCACATACCACCTATGGATCTACAAGTGTCATTGCATGTGTGTTCTTTTCACTAACAACAACTGAAGTCATTGAATGTGTGTTCTTTTTACTAACAACAACCAGAGTCATTGATATGTGTGCTCTCTACAGAGACCACACATGGATCCACCAGTGTCATTGCATGTGTGTTCATTTTAGTAACAACAACCAGAGTCATTTTGCATGTGTGTTCTTTTCACATACCACCTGTGGATCCACCAATGTCATTGCATTTGTGTTCTTTTCACAATCCACCCATGGATCCACCAGTGTCATTGCATATGTGTTCTTTTTAGTAACAACAACCAGAGTCATTTTGCATGTGTGTTCTCTTCACATACCACCTATGGATCCACCAGTGTCATTGCATGTGTGTTCTTTTTAGTAACAACAACCAGAGTCATTTTGCATGTGTGTTCTTTTCACATACCACCTATGGATCCACCAGTGTCATTGCATGTGTGTTCTTTTCAGAATCCAACCATGGATCCACAAGTGTCATTGCATGTGTGTTCATTTTAGTAACAACAACCAGAGTCATTTTGCATGTGTGTTCTCTTCATATACCACCTATGGATCCACCAGTGTCATTGCATGTGTGTTCTTTTTAGTAACAACAACGAGAGTCATTGAAATGTGTGTTCTTCTCACATACCAACTATGTATCCACCAGTGTCATTGCATGTGTGTTCTTCTCACATACCACCTATGGATCAACCAGTGTCATTTTCACTAACAATAACTGGAGTCATTGAATGTGTGTTCTTTTTACTAACAACAACAAGAGTCATTGAAATGTGTGCTCTCTACAGAGACCACACATGGATCCACCAGTGTCATTGCATGTGTGTTCTTTTTAGTAACAACAACCAAAGTCATTTTGCATGGGTGTTCTTTTCACATACCACCTATGGATCCACCAATGTCATTGCATGTGTGTTCTTTTAACAATCCACCCATGGATCCACCAGTGTCATTGCATGTGTGTTCTTTTTAGTAACAACAACCAGAGTCATTTTGCATGTGTGTTCTCTTCACATACCCCCTATGGATCCACTAGTGTCATTGCATGTGTGTTCTTTTTAGTAACAGCAACGAGAGTCATTTTGCATGTGTGTTCTTTTCACGTACCACCTATGGATCCACCAATGTCATTGCATGTGTGTTCTTTTCACAATCCACCCATGGATCCACCAGTGTCGTTGCATGTGTGTTCTTTTTTGTAACAACAACCAGAGTCATTTTGCATGTGTGTTCTCTTCACATACCACCGATGGATCCACCAGTGTCATTGCATGTGCGTTCTTTTTAGTAACAACAACCAGAATCATTGAAATGTGTGTTCTTCTCACATACCACCTATGGATCCACCAGTGTCATTGCATGTGTGTTCTTCTCACGTACCACCTATGGATCTACCAGTGTCACTGCATGTGTGTTCTTTTCACTAACAACAACTAGAGTCATTGCATGTGTGTTCTTTTCACATACCACCTATGGATCAACTAGTGTCATTGCATGTGTGTTCTTTTTCATAACAACAACCAGAGTCATTTCGCATGTGTGTTCTTCTCACATACAACCTATGGATCCACCAGTGTCATTGCATGTGTGTTCGTTTCACTAACAACAACCAGAGTCATTGCATGTGTGTTCTTTTCACAAACCACATATAGATCCACAAGTGTCATTGAAATGTGTGTTCTCCACAGAGACCACATATGGATCCACCAGTGTCATTGCATGTGTGTTCTTTTTAGTAACGACAACCAGAGTCAGTTTGCATGTGTGTTCTCCTCACATACCACCTATGGATCCTCCACTGTCATTGCATGTGTGTTCTTTTTTGTAACAACAACCAGAGTCATTTTGCATGTGTGTTGTTTTCGCATACCACCTATGGATCCACCAGTGTCATTGCATGTGTGTTCTTCTCACATACGACCTATGGATCTACAAGTGTCATTGCATGTGTGTTCTTTTCACTAACAACAACTGAAGTCATTGAATGTGTGTTCTTTTTACTAACAACAACCAGAGTCATTGAAATGTGTGCTCTCTACAGAGACCACACATGGATCCACCAGTGTCATTGCATGTGTGTTCTTTTTAGTAACAACAACCAGAGTCATTGAAATGTGTGTTCTTCTCACATACCACCTATGTATCCACCGGTGTCATTGCATGTGTGTTCTTCTCACATACCACCTATGGATCAACCAGTGTCATTTTCACTAACAATAACTGGAGTCATTGAATGTGTGTTCTTTTTACTAACAACAACAAGAGTCATTGAAATGTGTGCTCTCTACAGAGACCACACATGGATCCACCAGTGTCATTGCATGTGTGTTCTTTTTAGTAACAACAACCAAAGTCATTTTGCATGTGTGTTCTTTTCACATACCACCTATGGATCCACCAATGTCATTGCATGTGTGTTCTTTTAACAATCCACCCATGGATCCACCAGTGTCATTGCATGTGTGTTCTTTTTAGTAACAACAACCAGAGTCATTTTGCATGTGTGTTCTCTTCACATACCCCCTATGGATCCACTAGTGTCATTGCATGTGTGTTCTTTTTAGTAACAGCAACGAGAGTCATTTTGCATGTGTGTTCTTTTCACGTACCACCTATGGATCCACCAATGTCATTGCATGTGTGTTCTTTTCACAATCCACCCATGGATCCACTAGTGTCGTTGCATGTGTGTTCTTTTTTGTAACAACAACCAGAGTCATTTTGCATGTGTGTTCTCTTCACATACCACCGATGGATCCACCATTGTCATTCCATGTGCGTTCTTTTTAGTAACAACAACCAGAATCATTGAAATGTGTGTTCTTCTCACATACCACCTATGGATCCACCAGTGTCATTGCATGTGTGTTCTTCTCACGTACCACCTATGGATCTACCAGTGTCATTGCATGTGTGTTCTTTTCACTAACAACAACTAGAGTCATTGCATGTGTGTTCTTTTCACATACCACCTATGGATCAACTAGTGTCATTGCATGTGTGTTCTTTTTCATAACAACAACCAGAGTCATTTCACATGTGTGTTCTTCTCACATACAACCTATGGATCCACCAGTGTCATTGCATGTGTGTTCGTTTCACTAACAACAACCAGAGTCATTGCATGTGTGTTCTTTTCACAAACCACATATAGATCCACAAGTGTCATTGAAATGTGTGTTCTCCACAGAGACCACATATGGATCCACCAGTGTCATTGCATGTGTGTTCTTTTTAGTAACGACAACCAGAGTCAGTTTGCATGTGTGTTCTCCTCACATACCACCTATGGATCCTCCACTGTTATTGCATGTGTGTTCTTTTTTGTAACAACAACCAGAGTCATTTTGCATGTGTGTTGTTTTCGCATACCACCTATGGATCCACCAGTGTCATTGCATGTGTGTTCTTCTCACATACGACCTATGGATCTACAAGTGTCATTGCATGTGTGTTCTTTTCACTAACAACAACTGAAGTCATTGAATGTGTGTTCTTTTTACTAACAACAACCAGAGTCATTGAAATGTGTGCTCTCTACAGAGACCACACATGGATCCACCAGTGTCATTGCATGTGTGTTCTTTTTAGTAACAACAACCAGAGTCATTTTGCATGTGTGTTCTTTTCACATACCACCTACAGATCCACCAATGTCATTGCATGTGTGTTCTTTTCACAATCCACCCATGGATCCACCAGTGTCATTGCATGTGTGTTCCTTTTAGTAACAACAACCAGAGTCATTTTGCATGTGTGTTCTCTTCACATACCACCTATGGATCCACTAGTGTTATTGCATGTGTGTTCTTTTTAGTAACAACAACCAGAGCCATTTTGAATGTGTGTACTTTTCACATACCACCTATGGATCCACCAGTGTCATTGAATGTGTGTTCTTCTCACATACCACCTATGGATCTACAAGTGTCATTGCATGTGTGTTCTTTTCACTAACAACAACTGAAGTTATTGAATGTGTGTTCTTTTCTCTAACAACAACCAGAGTCATTGAAATGTGTGCTCTCTACAGAGACCACACATGGATCCACCAGTGTCATTGCATGTGTGTTCTTTTTAGTAACAACAACCAGAGTCATTTTGCATGTGTGTTCTTTTCACATGCCACCTATGGATCCACCAATGTCATTGCATGTGTGTTCTTTTCACAATCCACCCATGGATCCACCAGTGTCATTGCATGTGTGTTCTTTTTAGTAACAACAACCAGAGTCATTTTGCATGTGTGTTCTCTTCACATACCACCTATGGATCCACTAGTGTCATTGCATGTGTGTTCTTTTTAGTAACAACAACCAGAGCCATTTTGCATGTGTGTTCTTTTCACATACCACCTATGGATCCACCAGTGTCATTGCATGTGTGTTCTTTTCATAATCTACCCATGGATCCACCAGTGTCATTGCATGTGTGTTCTTTTTAGTAACAACAACCAGAGTCATTTCGCATGTGTGTTCTCTTCACATACCACCTATGGATCAACCAGTGTCATCGCATGTGTGTTCTTTTTAGTAACAACAACCAGAGTCATTGAAATGTGTATTCTTCTCACATACCACCTATTGATCCACCAGTGTCATTTCATGCGTGTTCTTCTCACATACCACCTATGGATCTACCAGTGTCATTGCATGTGTGTTCTTTTCACTAACAACAACCAGAGTCATTGCATGTGTGTTCTTTTCACATACCACCTATGGATCCACAAGTGTCATTGCATGTGTGTTCTTTTCACTAACAACAACCAGAGTCATTGCATGTGTATTCTTTTCACATACCACATATGGATCCACCAGTGTCATTGAAATGTGTGTTCTCTACAGAGACCACACATGGATCCACTAGTGTAATTGCATGTGTGTTCTTTTTAGTAACAACAACCAATGTCATTTTGTATGTTTGTTCTTTTCACATACCACCTATGGAGCCACCAGTGTCATTGCATGTGTGTTCTTTTCACAATCCACCCATGGATCCACTAGTGTCATTGCATGTGTGTTATTTTTAGTAACAACAACCAGAGTCATTTTGCATGTGTGTTCTTCTCACATACCACCTATGGATCCACCAGTGTCACTGCGTGTGTGTTCTTTTTAGTAACAACAACCAGAGTCATTGCATGTGTGTTCTTTTCACATACCACATATGGATCCACCAGTGTCATTGAAATGTGTGTTCTCTACAGAGACCACACATGGATCCACCAGTGTCATTGCATGTGTGTTCTTTTTGGTAATAACAACCAGAGTCATTTTGCATGTGTGTTCTTTTCACATACCACCTATGGATCCACCAGTGTCATTGCATGTGTGTTCTTTTAGTAACAACAACCAGAGTCATTTTGCATGTGTGTTCTTTTCACATACCACCTATGGCTCCACCAGTGTCATTGCATGTGTGTTCTTCTCAAATACCACCTATGGATCTACCAGTGTCATTGCATGTGTGTTCTTTTGAAACTACCTCGGTGAATTACGCTCTTAGTTAATGCCTGGATGATCGAAAGTGGTTAAAATAGTACGGTGGGGCCCAGGGCCACTCACGGTAGACCTTTCGGCCGTCCTAACCACTTTCAGTCAACGGGACAAGAACGAGCGGCGTAATCGGCAGGCGAAGGGATCAAATACATACACAAATGAGTATGTATGCAAGCCACATACAACAGTACATCAGAGCCATTCCATCTAAAAGAAATAGAAATATTGCAACGCCATACGGCAAGATCCAAATATCCTAGATAGATATAATAATTTAGGATAGCTCCTCATACAGCACACATCAGAGTATCAGGCGGAAGCGGAAAACAAGATCCGAGTACGGATAAGAAGCAAATTGGCATAAGATGCCCCATAAATAAACACATCCCGCCCACAGATCACACGGATCCCCGTTCCCGGAATCTCTACACCGAATGATCGTTGCCAACATCATCTGACTCTTCCACCCAGTATCCATCTTGCGGGTACACCTGTTCATCTGAATCAAACAATTTATCGTGTGAGACCCTAGGGGTACTCAGCAAGTCTTTATGCCACTAAAGGGGACACAACCTGGGGTGACGCAATTGCAGCGAAAGATAATACCTAACAATTCTATAGAGACTCGCTAACCTTCCGCCTAACCAAAGATAGACGGAAGTCCGTGAATTAAGAACAACAGTTATAACAGTATAATTATCAGATCCATCCTCCTCTTCGCTTACCAACGAGGAAGCGGACAAACAACCCCCATCATCCGTTGGCAGTTTTTATTAACCATTCCTGAGTATTGCACTATTTACTAGTCAAGTACTGAGTCAATTTGAAAGCGGTACTTTAGTTATACTTGTCTATGATCGAGAAACTGTGCTCCAAGTCGTCCATAACCGCGGACACGGCTTTCAGAAAGATTTACCCTGCAGGGGTGCACGAATAGCAACACACACTCGATCAACCTCAGAAAAACCAAATCAAAACCCAACGAGGCATTCACGACAAAGCAATCACAGGATTCAGAAATATTTCAGGGGGCCACCCCATTAAGCTACCCGCAACGAAGTTGGCCGGCTCCGAGACGGACCCAAGGTTTGTGTGGACGGCGGTAAACGACTGGGAACCCGAAAATGAGACTGGGCTTGTCGATACAGCGAAAACGTGTCACGATCCAAAACAGTACAGGTGCTCCTCGCACAATCTTAAATAAAACAGTAACATGGCATAAGTACAAGATAGTAATAAAGCCCCAAACTAATCGTGGCCCCAAGAAGTAAGAATGAATCAAGCTCTGGCTCAGGGGGGTCCATAGGCCTCCCGGATGTGGATAGTGCGAATAAACAAGGAACAGGAATCAAGTACTCGGGGTCCTACGGGACACAAGTGAGCATGAAAAACCAAATAGCAGATATTGCTCACCGGTGCCTCTTTCATTAGTTATCCCATTACTACTCAGGTTATGTTGTTTAGGTACCCTCGTTATCCATCCGACACTCACCTACCCTACTCATGCTTTTCTACGACTCGCATGACTCAAACAACTCCTGTAGTAATGGCTCATGGGACCGGAACAGGCTTAATGTGGTTTAAAAGTAAAGGCTATGCAGTACTTGGGATTCAATTTAATGCAATCGCGACTCCATGATGCAAGAATAAGATAGAGGCAATAGGTACTGTATGTATGCAAGCATGTGGTAGTGCTTGCCTGGCAGCTCAGTTGAAGCGAGAGATGGATCTGGGTAATACTCCTGTGATCCCTGATAATTCTCCTGCTGGGCGTCTATTCGAAGAAGAACCAAACAAACAAGGGCCAACATAAATAAAGTGCGCAAGCATATAAATTGAAATGCAACAAGCAACCAAGCATGCCATGATGAATGATGCACAATTTACATGGCATTGAAGTAGCATGGCAAAGGTGAGGTGTGGATACAAGAAGTAAAGCATTTTATCATTTATTTGCCCAAGTTTTATTGTCATAAACGGTTCAGATTTTAGATGATAACATGATGCATGCTTCAATTCAGAACAAGGATTGCATAAATAGAACGGGCTCGTCGCGCTGATCGATTTAGACATATTATTTGTCAAAGTTGGAGTTATAAAACAAAAGTTATTAATTAAATAAGGAAAAGGGCATTTTATTGTAATTTTAGTCAACTCGAAATTTAAAGTGTTCAAAATATAATTTTAAGGGCATATTTGAATTCCTCTCATTTTTCTGATTCCAAAACATATATTATTTGTATTATTTGGATTTGTATTTTAAAAATTATTTGAATCTGAAAAGAATTTGAATTTAAATTAATTTGGAAAAGATTTGAATTAAAACAGACTCAGGCAGAAACTTTTTATACCCAGGCGATATCGACCCCAGACAATGACAGGTGGGGACAACGCGGACTGGGGCCACGCGCGCGCGAGAAAACGTGTTGCACCGGGCAGAGGCTAGCCGCTGACACTGACAGGCGGGACCAGCGGCGGAAGGCCCACGTGTCAGCGATGCGGAAGACAGGGGCTGACAGGTGGGGCTGCAGCTGGACCGCGGGTTGTGTCTGAGAAAACGGAGGGGTTTTCTGCTAAACTACCAGGGCGACTGACTGGTGGGGTCGTTGGAGCGCGGGTTGCGGAATCCAAAAAGGCGGGGGGCTTTTTGCAAAACGACCACGCGCCCGGGTTACTGTTTTTCTTCTTCGTGTTCTGGCGACAGGTGCGTGCGCGGCGCGGAGCGGGGATTCGATCCCGGGCCGCGGGAGTCCGTGCTGAGGAGGCTAGCCAGTGCGGCGATGCTAGGGAAGCTGCTAGGAGGTGGCTCGGGCGCTAGGTAAGGTGTGCGCGGCACGGAAAAGCTTGCAGACTACGACGACGGCGTGCACGGCGGGCGCTCGACAAAACGACCGGCGACGCTAGACCACGACGAAGAAGAGGAGGTTGTCCGGGAGAGGGAGGGGCTCACCGCGGGTCGCCTGGTGGTGTCGGATCGGCGCGAGGGGCTGCAGAACGGCGAGGTCGCTGGCGCTCCGATGAACTAGGGTTTCGGGGACGATGAGGTACTGGTGACGCGGGGGAGCTTCTCGTCCACGTTGGCGATTGCGGGGCGTCGTAGTGGAGCGTCCTCGGTCTCCCAGGCCACCTCCGGGTCGAGCTGCACGTCAGGATCGACGAGGACGAGGTGGACCTGGCGGCGACCGGCGGCAGGAGGTAGTCGTCGGGGAGGAAGAAGGGGAAGGAAGGGCGACTCGGGCCAGATCTGGGGAGGCCAGAGAGGCGTGGGGAGGAAGGGAAAAGAAGGGAGAGAGGGAGGAGAGCAGCCGGGGCACGGCAGGGATAAGGTGGCCTCGTGCCACCTTTTTCTTCTCCTCCTCGAGCACGTGCTCGGCCAGCTGGGGCTAGAGGGGAGGCTGCAGGTGGACCAGGACGACGGAGGCAGGTGGGACTGGCTCAGCCGGCAGAGAAAGAAAGAGAGGAGAGGGAGGAGCTCGGTTTGGTTAGATGGGCATGGCTCGGTTAGGGTTTGGCTAGGGCTAGGCTAGCCGAGGTGGCTGAGGTGTGGGCCAGGTAGAGAGAGAGAGGGTCAGGTGGTGCTGCTAGTGAGAGAGAGGGAGGGAGGATTAGAGGTAAGGTTTAGGGTTAGGGAAAAATAGGTTATGAGGAGAAAAAGAGGTTAATTAGTTTGATTAATTTTAAGTATTTAGATTGTAATTTTGTGTATGAAGCCAAACCAAGAAGAACTAAAAGGGCTTGAGCTTGCATGGACTAATGTAGAGAAGAAACTAGAAAGAAAGAAGAAGAAAAGAAATAGGTGGAATAAGGCTCATGTGGTCATACATGTAGAAAAAGATTAAAATAAAAGAAAAGAAAGGAATGTGGATAAGACCATCCCAAGTGGAGCATGGTGGAGGCTAGAATGATCATGAGGTGGAGGTGGAAAGAATTCTAAGAGAAAGAAAAAGAAAAGAATTATGGGGTAAGCCTCATATGGTCCATGAATGGAGAATAAAATAAGAGGAAAAGAAATGGGTGATACTATGAGGATGGTATAAGGGAGGTAGATGGTTTTCCCAAGATAAGATCCACTCAAACCAAAGAAAAACCAATGGAAGTAAAAGGTGGTGGAGAAGCTTGCATGGCCCATGCAAAAATAATAATACCATTATTTATTTTGTGACAACAATAATAATATGATGGCATTAATCTTATGCATTTCCAAGAAGTGGAATAAACCAAGCAAAGAATTTAGAGGATTTAATCCACCCCAAACTACATGAGCTAGAATTAAAATATCAAAGAAAGAAAATAAATAAATAGACAAGCTCATTGTTAAAGGGATGGTGGAATTATAGGGTGGTGGGAGATAAAGGTGGTGAAATGGAATAAGAGATATGCCCCCAACTCAACTTGGGCACTTGAAAAATATATCAATAGCCAAATATAATATCAAGAGGCAAATACAATTAATAATGCATGTGAGAGAAGAACCAAAAGAAAAGGAGTTTTATATGATGCTCAAATGCAAGGTGGCATGATGACATGAGCATGCTATAATTATGATGCAACAATAATATATATGAAGTAGCCAATATCTTACTAGGACAAGTAGCATTCCAATTGTTAGACAATTGGGGTGCTACAACTCTCCCCCACTAAACAGGAATCTCGCCCCGAGATTCTAGGAAGAAGAAGACTCAAAGAGGGTAGGATACTTGGCACGGAGCTCATCTTCACGTTCCCAGGTGGCTTCATCAACGGAATGGTGCGACCACTGCACCTTGCAGAACTTGATGGACTTGTTGCGAGTCCTTCTTTCTGCGACTTCAAGAATTTTTGTGGGGTGTTCTTGATAAGACAGATCTTCTTGGAGATTGATGAGTTCATGGTCCACGGTCCTGCCGGGATCCTTGAAGCACTTCTTGAGTTGAGAGATGTGAAAAACATCATGGACTTTGAGTTGTTCAGGAAGCTCAAGAGCATACGCAACTTCTCCTCTTCTTCCACGAATTTTGAAAGGACCGATGTATCTAGGAGCCAGCTTTCCTTTGATACCAAAGCGATGCGTGCCTCTCATGGGAGTGACACGAAGGTAAACGAGATCACCAGGGACATACTCCATGTCCGTGTGCTTTCTGTCATAATTGCTCTTCTGGCGACTTTGAGCGATCTTCAGGTTTTCAAGAATGATGTGAACTTTCTCCTCCGCTTGAGTTACAATGTCGGGGCCAAACAATAATCTTTCACCTGCGCCCGACCAACCAATCGGAGTTCTGCACTTGCGACCATAGAGAGCCTCAAATGGTGCCATCTTTAGACTTTTCTGGAAACTGTTGTTGTAAGAGAATTCAGCATAAGGAAGACATTCTTCCCACTTCATGCCGAAAGAGATAACGCAAGCACGGAGCATATCTTCCAGAATCCGATTGATCCTTTCAACTTGTCCTTGCGACTGAGGGTGGTAAGCTGTGCTGAAGTTTAACTTTGTTCCCAAAGCATTTTGGAAACTTCCCCAGAATTTGGAAGTGAAGATGCTTCCACGGTCTGAACTGATCTCAAGAGGAACTCCATACAGAGAAACAATTCTGTTGATATAGAGCTCAGCCAACTGAATTGCAGAAATTGTTTCCTTGACTGGAAAAAAGTGAGCTACTTTGGAAAGCCTGTCAATGACAACAAAGATTGCATTGTTGCCTTTTTGCGACCTTGGAAAACCAGTAATGAAGTCCATCTCTACTTTCTCCCATTTCCATTCCGGAGGCTTCAATGGCTGTAGAAGACCGGAAGGTTTCTGATGGACAGCTTTAACTCTACGACAGACATCACACTCCGAGACATACTTGGCACAATATCGTTTCAAACCAGGCCACCAATATTGTGTTTTCAAGTCCATGTACATCTTAGTGCTGCCAGGGTGGATGGAAAGAACAGAATCATGCGCCTCCTTGAGAACTTGCTCCCTTAAACCCGGGTAGTTCGGAACAAACATCCGGTGTTCAAAGAAAAGAGTGCCTTGGTCATCTATGTGAAAAGACTCATACTTTGGAAGCTGAATGTTGGAGATGATCTTTTTAGTGTAAGGATCCCCAAGCTGAATGGAACGGACCTTTTCTTCCAATAGAGGTGTTGCTAGAAGGTTCAGCAGATAACCTTGATCCACAATTTCAAGGTTGAGCTTGCGGAATTCCTCGCACAAGAGAGGTTGTTGTTCTTCCACCATGAGGTTGTTGACATAAGTTTTTCGGCTGAGAGCATCTGCCATGACATTAGCTTTGCCCGGGGTGTAGTTGATGGTCAAATCGAAATCATTGATTGTTTCAATCCACCTCCTCTGACGAAGGTTGAGGTCAGGCTGTGTGAAGATATACTTCAGACTCTTGTGATCAGAAAAGATCTCACAACGGTTGCCCAGCAAGTAATGCCTCCATACTTTCAAAGCAAAGACAACTGCTGCGAGTTCGAGGTCATGTGTAGGATAGTTGATCTCATGCGTCTTCAACTGACGAGATGCATAAGCAACAACTTGCTTGTCTTGCATAAGGACCGCACCCAATCCTTGCAATGAAGCATCACAGAAAATCTGGAAAGGCTTTGATGTATCTGGAGGAACCAAGACTGGTGTGGAAGTGAGCTTCTCTTTGAGTGTTTCAAAGCTTGCTTGACATGCAGGAGTCCAAAGATATTTCTTGCCTTTCTTGAGGAGATCGGTAAGAGGCTTCGCAATCTTTGAGAAGTTTTGAACGAAGCGACGACAGTAACTGGCCAAACCAAGGAAACTTCTGACTTCTTTGACATTTATGGGTGGAAGCCAGTCCATAATTGTCTTAATAGTTTCTGGGTTGACGGCAATGCCCTTGGCAGAGATAACGTGACCAAGGTAGGTGACTTGAGGCAGCCAGAATTCAGACTTGGAGAACTTTGCATACAGGCGGTTCTCACGAAGCTTGTTTAGGACACCCGAAGGTGTTCTTCATGTTCTTCTTTGACTTAGAATAGACTAGAATGTCATCCAGATAGACCACAACGAACTTATCAAGATACTCCATGAAAACCGAGTTCATAAGCCTCGAGAAGGTGGCAGGTGCATTGGTTAGACCGAAAGACATAACCGTGTACTCATACAGGCCATAACGAGTGGTGAAAGCTGTTTTGGGAACATCTTCCTTGCGGATCTTGATTTGATGGTAACCACTTCTCAAATCAAGCTTAGAGAATACCACAGCTCCCG
>CAJUXJ010001835.1:0-72061 GCA_910589775.1 Avena eriantha | reverse complement strand
TGTAAATCTATTCGAATAGCCGCGTCCGCTGTCATGGACGGTTGAGAAGGTTGTTGTAGAGCGGTGCTGGTTTTGATTTCAAAAAGGATTTCAGAAAAGAAATGGCTTTGGAAATGTTTTGACCATGGGATGGTCGGAAAGGATCCCTGTTTTGACCATGGGATGGTCAGAAAGGGATGGAAGGAGTTTGGTCATGGGATGACCCTAAAGGAGAAGGAAATGGGTGACCCAGTCCTAAGGTTTTCCAAAACTTTTCAAAACAGTTTCCAAAATGGTTTACAAAAGTTTTCAACAAAGATATGTAGATGCTATATCTACAAGAGAAACTATGTGAGAAAAGAACCTCCCTTGGAGCCCACCTACTACCACAGCCGTATTGCATATCTTCATGCTATTATTATTACTCTTAAGGTGGTTTGCGAGTACATTCAAAGTACTCACCGGCATTGTACCTGGCTATTAACTTGGCCAGATCCCAAGGAGAAGGTGGTGTGGCGACATACTCAAGCTAGGACGTTCTCCCAGTCAGCTACCTGTAGGTTAAGGCATGGCTCGGGCTTTACGCTTGATGAAGTTCTACTGATGCTGATCAATATAGCCATAATGGCAGATAAGTTATGATAGGCATTCGTTATGTGTTGGATGTTTACTTTGATACTTGTCAGTTATGTGCCTCGACTAACTGGTCATGGGATCGTGGGTTTATGCATAACAAGGATTCTCGGAGGATTAATCCGGGGGCCCCACACATTGAATGTGTGTTTTTTCACAAATCACCTATGGATCCACCAGTGTCATTGTGTGTTATTTTCATTAACCACATATGGATCCCCTAGTGTCATTGCATGTGTGTTCTTTTCATTAACCACAACTAGAGTCATTGCATGTGTGTTCTTTTCACAAACCACATATGGATCCACCAGAGTTCATTGCATGTCTGTTCTTTTCACAAACCACATATGGATCCACCATAGTTCATTGCATGTCTGTTCTTTTCATAGACCACATATGGATCCACCAGAGATCATTACATGTGTGTTCTTTTCACAAATAACCTATGGATCCACCAGCGTCATTGTGTGTTATTTTCATTAACCACATATGGATCCCCTAGTGTCATTGCATGTGTGTTCTTTTCAATAACCACATATGGATCCACCAGTGTCATTGCATGTGTGTTCTTTTCATTAACCACATATGGATCCCCTAGTGTCATTAAATGTGTGTTCTTTTCATTAACCACAACTAGAGTCATTGCATGTGTGTTCTTTTCACAAACAACATATGGATCCACCAGAGTTCATTGCATGTCTGTTCTTTTCACAAACCACATATGGATCCACCAGAGTTCATTGCATGTCTGTTCTTTTCATAGACCACATATGGATCCACTAGAGATCATTGCAGGTGTGTTCTTTTCACAAACCACCTATGGATCCACCATTGTCATTGCATGTGTGTTATTTTCATTAACCACATATGGATGATCTACTATCATTGCATGTGTGTTATTTTGATTAACCACGTATGTATCCCCTAGTGTCATTGCATGTGTGTTCTTTTCATTAACCAGAACTAGAGTTATTGCATGTGTGTTCTTTTCACAAACCACATATGGATCCACCAGAGTTCATTGCATGTCTGTTCTTTCCACAAACCACATATAGATCCACCAGAGTTCATTGCATGTCTGTTATTTTCATTAACGACAGCTAGAGTCATTGCATGTGTGTTCTTTTCACGAACCACATATGGATCCACTAGTGTCATTCCATGTGTGTTCTTTTCATTAACCAAAGCTAGAGTCATTGCATGTCTGTTCTCTTCACAAACCACATATGTATCCACAAGTGTCATTGCATGTGTGTTCTTTTCATTAACCAAAGCTAGAGTCATTGCATGTCTGTTCATTTCACAAACGACATATGGATCCACCATTGTCATTGAAATGTGTATTCTTTCATTAACCACATAAGGATCCGCCATTATCATTGCATGTGTGTTATTCTCATTAACCACATATCGATCCCCTAGTGTCATTGCATGTGTGTTCTTTTCATTAACCAAAGCTAGAGTCATTGCATGTGTGTACTTTTAAGAAACCACATATGGATCCACCAGAGTTCATTTCATGTGTGTTCTTTTCACAAAGCACATATGGATCCACTAGTGTCGTTGCATGTGTGTTCTTTTTACAAACCACATAAGGATCCACAAGTGTCATTACATGTGTGTTATTTTCATTAACCACATATGGATCCCCTATTGTCATTGCATGTGTGTTTTTTTCATTAACCACATCTGGATCCACCTGTGTCATTGGATCTGTGTTCTTTTCATTAACCGCATATGTTTCTCCAAGTGTCATTGCATGTGTGTTCTTTTCATTAACCACAACTAGAGTCATTGCATGTGTCTTATTTTCACAAACCACACATGGATCCACCAGAGTTCAGTGCATGTCCGTTCTTTCCAAAAACCATATATGGATCCACCATTGTCATTGAAATGTGTATTATTTCATTAACCACATATGGATCCACCAATTTCATTGCATGTGCATTCTTTTGATTAACCACATATGGATCCCCTAGTTTCATTGCATGTGTGTTATTTTCATTAACCAAAGCTAGAGTCATTGCATGTGTGTTCTTTTCACAAACCACATATGGATCCACCATAGTTCATTTCATGTGTGTTCTTTTCACAAACCACATATGGATCCACCAGTGTCATTGCATGTGTGTTATTTTCACAAACCACATATGGATCCACCAGTGTTATTGCATGTGTGTTCTTTTCATTAACCACATATGGATCCCCTAGTGTCATTGCATGTGTGTTCTTTTCATTAACCACATATGGATCCACCGGTCTCATTGCATGTGTGTTATTTTCGTTAACCACAGCTAGAGTCATTGCATGTTTGTTCTTTTCACAAACCACATATGGATCCACTAGTGTAATTGCATGTGTGTTCTTTTCATCAACCAAAGCTAGAGTCATTGCATGTCTGTTCTTTTCACAAACCACATATGAGTCCACCATTGTCATTGAAATATGTATTCTTTCAATAACCTCATATGGATCCACCAGTGTCATTGCATGTGTGGGTTATTTTCATGAACCACATATGGATCCCCTAGTGTCATTGCATGTGTGTTATTTTCATTAACAAAAGCTAGAGTCATTGCATGTGTGTTCTTTTAACAAACCACATATGGATCCACCAGAGTTCATTTCATGTGTGTTCTTTTCACAAACCACATATGGATACACCAGTGTCATTGCATGTGTGTTCTTTTCACAAACCACATAAGGATCCACAACTGTCATTGCATGTGTGTTATTTTCATTAACCACATATGGACCCCCAACTGCCATTGCATGTGTGTTCTTGTCATTAACCACATCTAGATCCACTAGTGTCATTGCAAGTGTGTTCTTTTCATTAACCACATATGGATCCCCTAGTGTCATTGCATGTGTGTTCTTTTCATTAACCACAACTAGAGTCATTGCATGTGTGTTCTTTTCATGAACCACATATGGATCCACAAGTGTCATTGCATGTGTGTTCTTTTCTAAACAAAAGCTATAGTCATTGCATGTCTGTTCTTTTCACAATCCACATATGGATATACCATTGTCATTGAAATCTGTATTCTTTCATTAACCATATATGGATCCACCATTGTCATTGGATGTGTGTTCGTTTCATTAACCACATATGGATCCCGTAGTGTCATTGCATGTTTGTTATTTTCATTAACCAAAGCTAGACTCATTGCATTTGTGTTTTCTAACAAACAACATATGCATCCACTAGAGTTCATTTCATGTGTGTTCTTTTCACAGACCACATATGGATCCACCAGTGTCATTGCATGTGTGTTCTTTTCACAAACCACATAAGGATCCACAAGTGTCATTACATGTGTGTTATTTTCATTAACCACATATGGATCCCCTATTGTCATTGCATGTGTGTTCTTTTCATTAACCACATCTGGATCCACCAATGTCATTGCATGTGTGTTCTTTTCATTAACCACATATGGATCCCCTAGTGTCATTGCATGTGTGTTCTTTTCATTAACCACAACTACAGTCATTGCATGTGTGTTCTTTTCACAAACCACATATGGATCCACTAGAGTTCATTGCATGTCTATTCTTTTCACAAACAACATATGGATCGACCAGAGTTCATTACATGTCTGTTCTTTTCATAGACCACATATGGATCCACCAAAGAACATTGCATGTGTGTTCTTTTCACAAACCACCTATGGATCCACCGGTGGTGTTGGATGTGTGGTATTTTCATTAACCACATATGGATCCCCTAGTGTCATTGCATGTGTGTTCTTTTCATTAACCACATATGGATCCACCAGTGTCATTGCATGTGTGTTCTTTTCATTAACCATATATGGATCCCCTAGTGTCATTGCATGTGTGTTCTTTTCATTAACGACAACGAGAGTTATTGCATGTGTGTTCTTTTCACAAACCACATATGGATCCACTAGAGTTCATTGCATGTCTGTTCTTTCCAAAAACCACATATGGATCCACCATTTTCACTGAAATTTGTATTCTTTCACTAAACACATATGGATCCTCCAGTTTCAATGCATGTGCGTTCTTTTCATTAACCACATATGGATCTGCTAGTGTCATTGCATGTGTGTTATTTTCATTAACCAAAGCTAGAGTCATTGCATGTGTGTTCTTTTCACAAACCACATATGGATCCACCATAGTTCATTTCATGTGTGTTATTGTCCCAAACCACATTTGGATCCACCAGTGTCATTGCATGTCTGTTCTTTTCATTAACCACATATGGATCCCCTAGTGTCATTGCATGTGTGTTATTCTCATTAACCACATATGGATCCACTAGTGCCATTACATGTGTGTTCTTTTCATTAACCACAGCTAGAGCCATTGCATGTCTGTTCTTTTCACAAACCACATATGGATCCACCAGTGTCATTGCATGTGTGTTCTTTTCATTAACCAAAGCTAGAGTCATTGCATGTCTATTCTTTTCACAAACCACATATGGATCCACCATTGTCATTGAAATATGTATTCTTTTAGTAACCACATATGGATCCACTAGTGTCATTGCATGTGTGGGTTATTTTCATTATCCACATATGGATCCCCTAGTGTCATTGCATGTGAGTTATTTTCATTAACCAAAGCGAGAGTTATTGCATGTGTGTTCTTTTAACAAACCACATATGGATCCACCAGAGTTCATTTCATATGTGTTCTTTTCACAAACCACATATGGATCCACAAGTGTCATTGCATGTGTGTTGTTTTCACAAACCACATAAGGATCCACAACTGTCATTGCATGTGTGTTATTTTCATTAACCATATATGGATCCCCTAGTGTCATTGCATGTGTGTTCTTGTCATTAACCACATCTGGATCCACCAGTGTCATTGCATGTGTGTTCTTTTCATTAACCACATATGGATCCCCTAGTGTCATTGCATGCGTGTTCTTTTCATTAACCACAACTAGGGTCATCGCATGTGTGTTCTTTTCATTAACCACAACTAGAGTCATTGCATGTGTGTTCTTTTCATAAACCACATATGGATCCACGAGATTTCACTACATGTCTGTTCTTTTCACAAACCATATATGGATCCACCAGAGTTCATTGCATGTCTGTTCTTTTCATAGACCACATTTGGATCCACCAAAGATCATTAGATGTGTGTTCTTTTCACAAACCACCTATAGATCCACCAGTGACATTGCATGTGTGTTATTTTCATTAACGACATATGAATCCCCTAGTGTCATTGCATGTGTGTTCTTTTCATTAACCGCATATGGATCCACCAGTGTCATTATATGTGTGTTCTTTTCATTAACCAAAGCTAGAGTCATTGCATGTCTATTCTTTTCTCAAACCACATATGGATCCACCATTGTCATTGAAATGTGTATTCTTTCATTATCGATATATGGATCCACCAGTTTCATTGCATGTGTGTTCTTTTAGTTAACCACATATGGATCCCCTAGTGTTATTGCATGTGTGTTCTTTTCAT
Source organism: Avena eriantha (assembly GCA_910589775.1). Lineage (NCBI taxonomy): Eukaryota > Viridiplantae > Streptophyta > Magnoliopsida > Poales > Poaceae > Avena > Avena eriantha. Next base: position 65,971 of record CAJUXJ010001835.1, on the reverse strand, counting down.
TAACCAAAGCTAGACTCATTGCATGTGTGTTCTTCTAACAAACAACATATGGATCCACCAAAGTTCATTTCATGTGTGTTCTTTTCACAAACCACATATGGATCCACCAGTGTCATTGCATGTGTGTTCTTTTCACAAACCACATAAGGATCCACAAGTGTTAGTACATGTGTGTTATTTTCATTAACCACTTATGGATCCCCTAGTGTCATTGCATGTGTGTTCTTTTCATTAACAACTGCTGGATCCACCAGTGTCATTGCATGTTTGTTCTTTTCATTAACCACATATGGATCCCCTATTGTCATTGCATGTGTGTTCTTTTCATTAACCACAACTAGAGTCATTGCATGTGTGTTCTTTTCACAAACCACATATGGATCCACTAGAGTTCATTTCATGTCTGTTCTTTTCACAAACGACATATGGATCGACCAAAGTATATTACATGTCTGTTCTATTCGTAGACCACATATGGATCCACCAAACATCATTGAATGTGTGTTCTTTTAACAAACCACCTATGGATCCACCAGTGATGTTGCATGTGTGTTATTTTCATTAACCACATATGGATCCCCTAGTGTCATTACATGTGTGTTCTATTCATTAACCACATATCGATCCACTAGTGTCATGCATGTGTGTTCTTTTCATTAACCACATATGGATCCCCTAGTGTCATTGCATGTGTGTTCTTGTCATTAACCACATCTAGATCCACCAGTGTCATTGCATGTGTGTTCTTTTCATTAACCACATATGGATCCCCTAGTGTCATTGCATGCGTGTTCTTTTCATTTGCCACAACTAGAGTCATCGCATGTGTGTTCTTTTCATTAACCACAACTAGAGTCATTGCATCTGTGTTCTTTTCATAAACCACATATGGATCCACCAGATTTCACTACATGTCTGTTCTTTTCACAAACCATATATGGATCCACCAGAGTTCATTGCATGTCTGTTCTATTCATTAACCACATATCGATCCACCAGTGTCATGCATGTGTGTTCTTTTCATTAACCACATATGGATCCCCTAGTGTCATTGCATGTGTGTTCTTTTCATGAACCACAACGAGAGTCATTGCATGTGTGTTCTTTTCACAAACCACATATGGATCCACTAGAGTTCATTGCATGTCTGTTCTTTCCAAAACCACATATGGATCCACCATTGTCATTGAAATTTGTATTCTTTCATTAACCACATATGGATCCACCAGTTTCATTGCATGTGCGTTCTTTTCATTACCACATATGGATCCCCTAGTGTCATTGCATGTGTGTTCTTTTCACAAACCACATATGGATCCACCATAGTTCATTTCATGTGTGTTATTTTCACAAACCACATTTGGATCCACCAGTGTCATTGCATGTGTGTTATTTTCATTAACCACATATGGATCCCCTAGTGTCATTGAATGTGTGTTATTTTCATTAACCCCATATGCATCCACCTGTGTCATTGCATGTGTGTTCTTTTCATTAACCACATATGGATCCACTAGTGTCATTGCATGTGTGTTCTTTTCATTAACCATAGCTAGAGTCATTGCATGTCTGTTCTTTTCACAAACCACATACGGATCCACCAGTGTCATTGCATGTGTGTTCTTTTCATTAACCAAAGCAAGAGTCATTGCATGTCTGTTCTTTTCACAAACCACATATGGATCCACCATTGTCATTGAAATATGTATTCTTTCAGTAACCACATATGGATCCACTAGTGTCATTGCATGTGTGGGTTATTTTCAAAACATGAGCAAAGATGCCTATGTACCCAAAACTATTTCTGTAACTTCTATTGACAAAACTATGGAGAGTTATATAATATATTCTCCTTATGTTTTCAAGACAGAACCTTCAACTACTCTTACCTCTAGGATATCCCAAAACCTTTTTGTAAGCTTTTGAATTCTACTCTTGGTAGAGATACCAAGGACCCTACCTTGTTCAACTCCAACCTATTTCAAAATACCCATCCTTACCTCAAGCTAAGCTTGGTGGTAACCCCAGTAGTAGTTGATTTGATGGTAAGTTGAGTTGCCTTGATCTGCTATTTGAACTGTCTGCTTAGGAGATAGTATGAGCTACTCTGGCAGCTCATCACTAGGATCAATATGTCTCCAAATCATCCCACCCTAAGAAAGAATACAATTTTGATCTGATCCCTAGCTACTAAGTGATCATCTAAAACTCTTAACCAGATCAATTCTGACAAAATCGCTTCTAGAAGTTTCCAAGTCAATGAGGACCAATATCAAGCCTTGATCCCTTCTACTCAATCTACTCTTCAACCACATCCACTTGATGAGGCTTTGGTACGTTGCAACCCAACAAAAACATCCCCTCTCATGTTCTGTTCAAAAACCCTAAATCTGCCAAATTTGGCTAAGTCTAGAAATATGTTTCCAACATTACCTTTTGAAGGACTCCCCTTCTCAACCCTTGTGCATTTTTGGTAATGCACTTGAACCATATTGTTAACCATCCTAAGGACTACCAAGGACCACTCTTGCCCTTGGTTAGATCATCCTCCAACCCACCTGTTCTTGATGGTTTTGCAGGCAACAAAATAACCCTTCCTGTAAATCTAGTCAACATGCCTACTTTGATAGAAGCTCACACCACCATCCAACCTTCTATGGACCAACTATTTGCATGGTTGTGTTCTACCCATATAGGACTATAAATATCTGCTTCACGTGTTCCAAGGGGATCTTTGTGCTTCTTAAACCCACAAGGTTTTGAAGGCTTGTTGATAATCTGCTTTGGCACGCTTATTTTATTCAAAGTTTGAAAGCCTGTCTTGGTGAGCTCAAGCAGGATCAAGCTCAAACCTCTAAACCCTGGTGATCTACATCACTTGGTATATCCATCCATCTACCCCATACCCCAAGGGAGATCTGAACTCCATTATACAACCATGTTTTGGTGGTATAAAAATAACATCACCCTAGATCCCTAATCTAGGGTATTTCACCAAAAATCAACTTCGATTCTTCAATACCAAGGTTGCAAATGCTTGAAACACATTGTCTACATCATCTACCTTGATCTTCAAGATTTATAAAATATTATCCATAATTATTATGGCTCAAAAACTATTTAATCCCTTTAAGGGGCAAAACCTCCAAAAGTCCTTCCATAAAGTAAAGTTTGGTTTTTGCCAAAACACTTCCCAAAATTTTGGCTCAATTGAGATACAAATATCATACCCCATATTCCCACTTCAAAATAAATATTTTTGAAGAGGTTTATTATTTCTTGTTTCCCATTTTCTTAAATGGCAGAAACAACAAAATAAATGTTTTAAATACTTTTAAGCCCCAATAAATCTTGGGAAAATTCCCCTAAGTGTGTATTCACATTTGGAACCATATCAAACTAAAAACCAACCTTGTCCAATGTAAAATTATCAAATGATCTTCTAGAAACTACTTTTGTAGGTTTTGAATAAATGGATTTAAGTGGACTTCTAATTCTCTAAAAAATCCCAATTAAATCCCAAAGAGGCATATTAACCCTACCCACCTACCAGTACCATATTCCCACCTTGTTTTATGCAAAATTTTGAACTCTCTTCACAAACACCATTTTGATCAAATAGTACAAACAACTCAAAACATGAGCTAAAATGAAACAAATTCTTATCAAAGTCTTACCACCACTCTTCACAAAAACCAACACTCCTCCTTGGTCATGGCTACTCTAGCTTAGCACTGTAGCTGACCCCCTCCACTTGTCATTTACCCCTTGGAAGAGTAGAGAGAGTAGAGATAAGACACTTGTGGCCAACCAACAGTAGCCCCACCTCCCCCTCTCTGTACCTGCCGACCAAATGACTCACACCACCCCTCCACTGCCTTATCTGACCAATACCAAGCCAGGTCCACCCCTCCTCAATGTCCAAAATGGACATCTTCCCTCTTGGAGCTCCCACCTCAGCTTAAATAGGCCAGAGGCCACCCCGCTCCATCCCCTGCCCCTCATTCACTCCACCTGCTCCCCATTTACCTCCTAGAGAGCCACTCCCTCTCCCCTGCCCTGTTCTGCCTGGAGGAAGGAGAGAGTGAAGCTTCGGCCTCCTCACTCCCCTCGAGCTAACGTCCCTCCCCAATGCATCTCCCCGCTGCATGCCACACCGCAGACCTCCCCTCTACCTCCCCGAGCTAACCCCGCTCTCTTTTCTCCCTGCAGCATCCCCCGACGACGGCGTCAGTGAGCTCCCGAGCTCTCTCCACAGGCGCGCACGCGCGAGCGAGATCCTGGCGTCAAACCACCTCGTGCTGCCCCTCCCCAGGCTCATCGTCGAGCACCGGGTCACCTCCGCGCCTCCCCCGTCGTCGGCACGGCCACAGGTGAGATCCCTGAGCTCCATCGCCGCTCCCTAGGGTTCCGACCCGCCGCCGCCGGCGCGAGCAGGACGACAACACACAGCCGTTGATCCCGCCTAAAACGGACGGCCTAGGGCTCCTGATACCCCTTTGGCCGGCCACAGTCACTAATCGCTGGGCCCACCTGTCAGGCCTTCAAACTCCCTCCCGCATGAGCCAGCGCCAGTTGGGCAAAAATTTGCACTTGTGGCCCATTTCCCTTCAGATCCCAGCCCGCGGTCCCCTCTGCTTTTATTCATTTTAATATGGATCCAGTTTTGGCACTTCAGTTTAAATCATTTCAAAAATGTTAAATATGTCCAAATGACCTGGTACAAATTTTCTCGGATACCTTAGGGATTTGTCTACCTTTCTGCATCAAAAGTTCGGCCAAATACAACTAATATGTCCTCTGTAGATTTATTTACCAAGAGCTACCCTTTCCAGTAAATAAATCCCCAGGGACCTTTACATGCTCAAATAATATGAAACACACTTCCCCTGGAAGGTTATCACTGTACCTTTCAATTAGCATTTATCTCCTATCAAGGTGAACCATAGTTTCACCTTAGTAAAAATAACAAAAACTATTAGTTTCTGCCTTAGACAAATTCTCCAGGTCAAACCAACATAGGTATTGACCTAAATCCAACTCCCTGTGATGTGGTCAACTAAGGTCTACCAAACTCCAGGAGATCAAATTTTATTGAGGCGCTGTTCAACTTTGGTGAATTAATTATCTCTGTATATAGTTTTATCACTAGAAAAATCATCACAGTAGCTCTGCAACTCCAAAAAGGTTGATTCCAATTTCTAAAGAAAGTTATTATAAATAACTATAATGTGTCTTTCGATTCACCACAAAAGCTTCTGTAGATTAAATCTGGTGAAAAAGACAAGTTGTCTACAAAACTGTCTTTGGGAATTTCCTGAGGGCACTCTGGTAACTATCTTGACTTGATTCCAACTCTAAGTGAACGAGTACATCAAGCACCACCTAACACTCCAAGGAAATTAGTTTTGGAGCTCTAGAAATTTTCTGGTGATTTATTCCCTAAAACTAGAAGTTATTTCACTAGGAAAATTATAACTATTTAAAAAAAAGTGATAAATTAGTGAATCCACTTTTGTTGGTTTCATTTTATCAACATCCACCTGTAGGTATCATCTGGATACAACGGTATCATACAGAATATGGTCTTGTTCCAAAATCCATCTCTTAGGTAGTTTCTAGACTATAGATCCTAAGGATTTTCATCCCATTCTCCACGGGCATCTCAATCTCCTAAAACCAATCCTCTCAAAACCATCTGAATCTTAATTAGGTATTATTCAATTGCTTTCTGTATGTATTATTGCTTGTATGCCTTGTGTCTATTGTGGCTTGGTTTGCGTGCATGTGCTGTCGGGACGACGATAGTTGCGATGAAATCGGAGAGTAGAAGAAGTGGTATTTATATTTGGTATTGATATTCTGAGTTATCTAAACAAGAAGTCCAAGGACCTTTATGCCATATTGCTGATCATCAGGCAAGCCACCTTCTTGCTCATAAGCCTTGTCCTATTGTTTTACTTATGCATGTTTTATCTACCGTTTATTTAAAACCACATTGTTTTACTATATGTTGATGTATATATGGTAGTGGTTTGGCTCCTCCGAACTACTACACTTTTGTACTATTAAGTACAACCCCCTTGGTGACACCTACTTTCCCCTAGTAGAATAGATGGTGTAATACACCACACCCCTTGGAGACCCCGATTTAGCCGAAGCAAAGCTGAGGATGGGAAGACCTCGGAAAAAGTTTTACCAAATGATTTATGATAAAACCTTGGTGAGGTGGGACCTCCCAAGAGATGTTGGAAAAGAAGAAGGTTTTGTTTTAAAAAATGCTGAAGGGAATATGGAGGAAAACAGGTTATGAAATGCATCCGGTTCTTTGCAGTTTTGCTAGAACAATTAACCCGTGCAACCACATTACTCTGATATGGGACAGGGCTGGATTTGATGTTTGTCTATTCTGGTATAAGCTGCCTCCCAACAACTATAGGGGATCGAGGATCCCTAGAGGGTGGGCCTTCTCCACTAATGGTCCATGTGGGACATCCACCTGGAGAAGGAACGAAGGGTCTGCTGGCCTCCACACATTACTCTGAGCCCCTCATTGAAAGCGCACACTCGAGAAGTGGAAAAAGCGCTCCGGTTGGTCCTCGGTACCTGATGTCCCGGTTTTGAGGAGATTAACACTCATAGGGTAGGCACTTATATTGGAGTGGGCATCCGGAGAGTCTTGATCAGTTACTCTTCCCATGATCGGTGAAGATCAGGGTAGTGTACCCGGATCATGTGGGTAAAGTGTACAACCTCTGCAGAGTGTAAATCTATTCGAATAGCCGCGTCCGCTGTCATGGACGGTTGAGAAGGTTGTTGTAGAGCGGTGCTGGTTTTGATTTCAAAAAGGATTTCAGAAAAGAAATGGCTTTGGAAATGTTTTGACCATGGGATGGTCGGAAAGGATCCCTGTTTTGACCATGGGATGGTCAGAAAGGGATGGAAGGAGTTTGGTCATGGGATGACCCTAAAGGAGAAGGAAATGGGTGACCCAGTCCTAAGGTTTTCCAAAACTTTTCAAAACAGTTTCCAAAATGGTTTACAAAAGTTTTCAACAAAGATATGTAGATGCTATATCTACAAGAGAAACTATGTGAGAAAAGAACCTCCCTTGGAGCCCACCTACTACCACAGCCGTATTGCATATCTTCATGCTATTATTATTACTCTTAAGGTGGTTTGCGAGTACATTCAAAGTACTCACCGGCATTGTACCTGGCTATTAACTTGGCCAGATCCCAAGGAGAAGGTGGTGTGGCGACATACTCAAGCTAGGACGTTCTCCTAGTCAGCTACCTGTAGGTTAAGGCATGGCTCGGGCTTTACGCTTGATGAAGTTCTACTGATGCTGATCAATATAGCCATAATGGCAGATAAGTTATGATAGGCATTCGTTATGTGTTGGATGTTTACTTTGATACTTGTCAGTTATGTGCCTCGACTAACTGGTCATGGGATCGTGGGTTTATGCATAACAAGGATTCTCGGAGGATTAATCCGGGGGCCCCACACATTGAATGTGTGTTTTTTCACAAATCACCTATGGATCCACCAGTGTCATTGTGTGTTATTTTCATTAACCACATATGGATCCCCTAGTGTCATTGCATGTGTGTTCTTTTCATTAACCACAACTAGAGTCATTGCATGTGTGTTCTTTTCACAAACCACATATGGATCCACCAGAGTTCATTGCATGTCTGTTCTTTTCACAAACCACATATGGATCCACCAGAGTTCATTGCATGTCTGTTCTTTTCATAGACCACATATGGATCCACCAGAGATCATTACATGTGTGTTCTTTTCACAAATAACCTATGGATCCACCAGCGTCATTGTGTGTTATTTTCATTAACCACATATGGATCCCCTAGTGTCATTGCATGTGTGTTCTTTTCAATAACCACATATGGATCCACCAGTGTCATTGCATGTGTGTTCTTTTCATTAACCACATATGGATCCCATAGTGTCATTAAATGTGTGTTCTTTTCATTAACCACAACTAGAGTCATTGCATGTGTGTTCTTTTCACAAACAACATATGGATCCACCAGAGTTCATTGCATGTCTGTTCTTTTCACAAACCACATATGGATCCACCAGAGTTCATTGCATGTCTGTTCTTTTCATAGACCACATATGGATCCACTAGAGATCATTGCAGGTGTGTTATTTTCACAAACCACCTATGGATCCACCATTGTCATTGCATGTGTGTTATTTTCATTAACCACATATGGATGATCTACTATCATTGCATGTGTGTTATTTTGATTAACCACGTATGTATCCCCTAGTGTCATTGCATGTGTGTTCTTTTCATTAACCACAACTAGAGTTATTGCATGTGTGTTCTTTTCACAAACCACATATGGATCCACCAGAGTTCATTGCATGTCTGTTCTTTCCACAAACCACATATAGATCCACCAGAGTTCATTGCATGTCTGTTATTTTCATTAACGACAGCTAGAGTCATTGCATGTGTGTTCTTTTCACGAACCACATATGGATCCACTAGTGTCATTCCATGTGTGTTCTTTTCATTAACCAAAGCTAGAGTCATTGCATGTCTGTTCTCTTCACAAACCACATATGTATCCACAAGTGTCATTGCATGTGTGTTCTTTTCATTAACCAAAGCTAGAGTCATTACATGTCTGTTCATTTCACAAACGACATATGGATCCACCATTGTCATTGAAATGTGTATTCTTTCATTAACCACATAAGGATCCGCCATTATCATTGCATGTGTGTTATTCTCATTAACCACATATCGATCCCCTAGTGTCATTGCATGTGTGTTCTTTTCATTAACCAAAGCTAGAGTCATTGCATGTGTGTACTTTTAAGAAACCACATATGGATCCACCAGAGTTCATTTCATGTGTGTTCTTTTCACAAAGCACATATGGATCCACTAGTGTCGTTGCATGTGTGTTCTTTTTACAAACCACACAAGGATCCACAAGTTTCATTACATGTGTGTTATTTTCATTAACCACATATGGATCCCCTATTGTCATTGCATGTGTGTTTTTTTTCATTAACCACATCTGGATCCACCTGTGTCATTGGATCTATGTTCTTTTCATTAACCGCATATGTTTCTCCAAGTGTCATTGCATGTGTGTTCTTTTCATTAACCACAACTAGAGTCATTGCATGTGTCTTATTTTCACAAACCACACATGGATCCACCAGAGTTAAGTGCATGTCCGTTCTTTCCAAAAACCATATATGGATCCACCATTGTCATTGAAATGTGTATTATTTCATTAACCACATATGGATCCACCAATTTCATTGCATGTGCATTCTTTTCATTAACCACATATGGATCCCCTAGTTTCATTGCATGTGTGTTATTTTCATTAACCAAAGCTAGAGTCATTGCATGTGTGTTCTTTTCACAAACCACATATGGATCCACCATAGTTAATTTCATGTGTGTTCTTTTCACAAACCACATATGGATCCACCAGTGTCATTGCATGTGTGTTCTTTTCACAAACCACATATGGATCCACCAGTGTTATTGCATGTGTGTTCTTTTCATTAACCACATATGGATCCCCTAGTGTCATTGCATGTGTGTTCTTTTCATTAACCACATATGGATCCACCGGTCTCATTGCATGTGTGTTATTTTCGTTAACCACAGCTAGAGTCATTGCATGTTTGTTCTTTTCACAAACCACATATGGATCCACTAGTGTAATTGCATGTGTGTTCTTTTCATCAACCAAAGCTAGAGTCATTGCATGTCTGTTCTTTTCACAAACCACATATGGATCCACCATTGTCATTGAAATATGTATTCTTTCAATAACCTCATATGGATCCACTAGTGTCATTGCATGTGCGGGTTATTTTAATTAACCACATATGGATCCCCTAGTGTCATTGCATGTGTGTTCTTTTAACAAACCACATATGGATCCACCAGAGTTCATTTCATGTGTGTTCTATTCACAAACCACATATGGATACACCAGTGTCATTGCATGTCTGTTCATTTCACAAACCACATATGTATCCCCCATTGTCATTAAAATGTGTATTCTTTCATTAACCACATATGGATCCGCCATTGTCATTGCATGTGTGTTATTCTCATTAACCACATATGGATCCCCTAGTGTCATTGCATGTGTGTTCTTTTCATTAACCAAAGCTAGAGTCATTGCATGTGTGTTCTTTTAACAAACCACATATGGACCACGAGAGTTCATTTCATGTGTGTTCTTTTCACAAACCACATATGGACCCACTAGTGTTGTTGCATGTGTGTTCTTTTCACAAACGACATAAGGATCCACAAGCGTCATTACATGTGTGTTATTTTCATTAACCACATATGGATCCCCTATTGTCATTGCATGTGTGTTCATTTCTTAACCACATCTGGATCCACCAGTGTCATTGCATCTGTGTTGTTTTCCTTAACCGCATATGGATCCACTAGTGTCATTGCATGTGTGTTCTTTTCATTAACCACATATGGATCCACCGGTGTCATTGCTTGTGTGTTCTTTTCGTTAACCACAGCTAGAGTCATTGCATGTTTGTTCTTTTCACAAACCACATATGGATCCACAAGTGTCATTGCATGTGCGTTCTTTTCATTAACCACAACTAGAGTCATTGCATGTGTGTTCTTTTCACAAACCACATATGGATCCACTAGAGTCCATTGCATGTCCGTTCGCTCCAAAAATCACATATGGATTCACCATTGTCATTTAAATGTGTATTATTTCATTAACAACATATGGATCCACCAGTTTCATTGCATGCGTTCTTTTCATTAACCACATATGGATCCCCTAGTGTCATTGCATGTGTGTTATTTTCATTAACCAAAGCTAGAGTCATTGCATGTGTGTTCTTTTCACAAACCACATATGGATCCACCAGTGTCATTGCATGTGTGTTCTTTCATTAACCACATATGGATCCCCTAGTGTCATTTCATGTCTGTTCTTTTCATTAACCACATACGGATCCACCGGTGTCATTGCTTGTGTGTTCTTTTCGTTAACCACAGCTAGAGTCATTGCATGTTTGTTCTTTTCACAAACCACATATGGATCCACTAGTGTCATTGCATGTGTGTTCTTTTCATGAACCAAAGCTACAGTCATTGCTTGTCTGTTCTTTTCACAAACCACATATGGCTCCACCATTGTCATTGAAATATGTATTCTTTCAATAACCTCATATGGATCCACCAGTGTCATTGCATGTGTGGGTTATTTTCATGAACCACATATGGATCCCCTAGTGTCATTGCATGTGTGTTATTTTCATTAACAAAAGCTAGAGTCATTGCATGTGTGTTCTTTTAACAAACCACATATGGATACACAAGTGTCATTTCATGTGTGTTCTTTTCACAAACCACATAAGGATCCACAACTGTCATTGCATGTGTGTTATTTTCATTAACCACATATGGATCCCCAACTGTCATTGCATGTGTGTTCTTGTCATTAACCACATCTAGATCCACTAGTGTCATTGCAAGTGTGTTCTTTTCTATAACCACATATGGATCCCCTAGTGTCATTGCATGTGTGTTCTTTTCATTAACCACAACTAGAGCCATTGCATGTGTGTTCTTTTCATGAACCACATATGGATCCACAAGTGTCATTGCATGTGTGTTCTTTGCTAAACAAAAGCTATAGTCATTGCATGTCTGTTCTTTTCACAATCCACATATGGATATACCATTGTCATTGAAATCTGTATTCTTTCATTAACCATATATGGATCCACCATTGTCATTGGATGTGTGGTCGTTTCATTAACCACATATGGATCCCGTAGTGTCATTGCATGTTTGTTATTTTCATTAACCAAAGCTAGACTCATTGCATTTGTGTTTTCTAACAAACAACATATGGATCCACTAGAGTTCATTTCATGTGTGTTCTTTTCACAGACCACATATGGATCCACTAGTGTCATTGCATGTGTGTTCTTTTCACAAACCACATAAGGATCCACAAGTGTCATTACATGTGTGTTATTTTCATTAACCACATATGGATCCCCTATTGTCATTGCATGTGTGTTCTTTTCATTAACCACATCTGGATCCACCAATGTCATTGCATGTGTGTTCTTTTCATTAACCACATATGGATCCCCTAGTGTCATTGCATGTGTGTTCTTTTCATTAACCACAACTACAGTCATTGCATGTGTGTTCTTTTCACAAACCACATATGGATCCACTAGAGTTCATTGCATGTCTATTCTTTTCACAAACAACATATGGATCGACCAGAGTTCATTACATGTCTGTTCTTTTCATAGACCACATATGGATCCACCAAAGAACATTGCATGTGTGTTCTTTTCACAAACCACCTATGGATCCACCGGTGGTGTTGGATGTGTGGTATTTTCATTAACCACATATGGATCCCCTAGTGTCATTGCATGTGTGTTCTTTTCATTAACCACATATGGATCCACCAGTGTCATTGCATGTGTATTCTTTTCATTAACCATATATGGATCCCCTAGTGTCATTGCATGTGTGTTCTTTTCATTAACGACAACGAGAGTTATTGCATGTGTGTTCTTTTCACAAAACACATATGGATCCACTAGAGTTCATTGCATGTCTGTTCTTTCCAAAAACCACATATGGATCCACCATTTTCACTGAAATTTGTATTCTTTCACTAAACACATATGGATCCTCCAGTTTCAATGCATGTGCGTTCTTTTCATTAACCACATATGGATCTGCTAGTGTCATTGCATGTGTGTTATTTTCATTAACCAAAGCTAGAGTCATTGCATGTGTGTTCTTTTCACAAACCACATATGGATCCACCATAGTTCATTTCATGTGTGTTATTGTCCCAAACCACATTTGGATCCACCAGTGTCATTGCATGTCTGTTCTTTTCATTAACCACATATGGATCCCCTAGTGTCATTGCATGTGTGTTATTCTCATTAACCACATATGCATCCACCTGTGTAATTGCATGTGTGTTATTTTCATTAACCACATTTGGATCCACTAGTGCCATTACATGTGTGTTCTTTTCATTAACCACAGCTAGAGCCATTGCATGTCTGTTCTTTTCACAAACCACATATGGATCCACCAGTGTCATTGCATGTGTGTTCTTTTCATTAACCAAAGGTAGAGTCATTGCATGTCTGTTCTTTTCACAAACCACATATGGATCCACCATTGTCATTGAAATATGTATTCTTTTAGTAACCACATATGGATCCACTAGTGTCATTGCATGTGTGGGTTATTTTCATTATCCACATATGGATCCCCTAGTGTCATTGCATGTGAGTTATTTTCATTAACCAAAGCGAGAGTTATTGCATGTGTGTTCTTTTAACAAACCACATATGGATCCACCAGAGTTCATTTCATGTGTGTTCTTTTCACAAACCACATATGGATCCACAAGTGTCATTGCATGTGTGTTGTTTTCACAAACCACATAAGGATCCACAACTGTCATTGCATGTGTGTTATTTTCATTAACCATATATGGATCCCCTAGTGTCATTGCATGTGTGTTCTTGTCATTAACCACATCTGGATCCACCAGTGTCATTGCATGTGTGTTCTTTTCATTAACCACATATGGATCCCCTAGTGTCATTGCATGCGTGTTCTTTTCATTAACCACAACTAGGGTCATCGCATGTGTGTTCTTTTCATTAACCACAACTAGAGTCATTGCATGTGTGTTCTTTTCATAAAACACATATGGATCCACGAGATTTCACTACATGTCTGTTCTTTTCACAAACCATATATGGATCCACCAGAGTTCATTGCATGTCTGTTCTTTTCATAGACCACATTTGGATCCACCAAAGATCATTAGATGTGTGTTCTTTTCACAAACCACCTATAGATCCACCAGTGACATTGCATGTGTGTTATTTTCATTAACGACATATGAATCCCCTAGTGTCATTGCATGTGTGTTCTTTTCATTAACCGCATATGGATCCACGAGTGTCATTATATGTGTGTTCTTTTCATTAACCAAAGCTAGAGTCATTGCATGTCTATTCTTTTCTCAAACCACATATGGATCCACCATTGTCATTGAAATGTGTATTCTTTCATTATCTATATATGGATCCACCAGTTTCATTGCATGTGTGTTCTTTTAGTTAACCACATATGGATCCCCTAGTGTTATTGCATGTGTGTTCTTTTCATTAACCAAAGCTAGACTCATTGCATGTGTGTTCTTCTAACAAACAACATATGGATCCACCAAAGTTCATTTCATGTGTGTTCTTTTCACAAACCACATATGGATCCACCAGTGTCATTGCATGTGTGTTCTTTTCACAAACCACATAAGGATCCACAAGTGTTAGTACATGTGTGTTATTTTCATTAACCACTTATGGATCCCCTAGTGTCATTGCATGTGTGTTCTTTTCATTAACAACAGCTGGATCCACCAGTGTCATTGCATGTTTGTTCTTTTCATTAACCACATATGGATCCCCTATTGTCCTTGCATGTGTGTTCTTTTCATTAACCACAACTAGAGTCATTGCATGTGTGTTCTTTTCACAAACCACATATGGATCCACTAGAGTTCATTTCATGTCTGTTCTTTTCACAAACGACATATGGATCGACCAAAGTATATTACATGTCTGTTCTATTCGTAGACCACATATGGATCCACCAAAGATCATTGAATGTGTGTTCTTTTCACAAACCACCTATTGATCCACCAGTGATGTTGCATGTGTGTTATTTTCATTAACCACATATGGATCCCCTAGTGTCATTACATGTGTGTTCTATTCATTAACCACATATCGATCCACCAGTGTCATGCATGTGTGTTCTTTTCATTAACCACATATGGATCCCCTAGTGTCATTTCATGTGTGTTCTTGTCATTAACCACATCTGGATCCACCAGTGTCATTGCATGTGTGTTCTTTTCATTAACCACATATGGATCCCCTAGTGTCATTGCATGCGTGTTCTTTTCATTAGCCACAACTAGAGTCATCGCATGTGTGTTCTTTTCATTAACCACAACTAGAGTCATTGCATCTGTGTTCTTTTCATAAACCACATATGGATCCACCAGATTTCACTACATGTCTGTTCTTTTCACAAACCATATATGGATCCACCAGAGTTCATTGCATGTCTGTTCTATTCATTAACCACATATCGATCCACCAGTGTCATGCATGTGTGTTCTTTTCATTAACCACATATGGATCCCCTAGTGTCATTGCATGTGTGTTCTTTTCATGAACCACAACGAGAGTCATTGCATGTGTGTTCTTTTCACAAACCACATATGGATCCACTAGAGTTCATTGCATGTCTGTTCTTTCCAAAACCACATATGGATCCACCATTGTCATTGAAATTTGTATTCTTTCATTAACCACATATGGATCCACCAGTTTCATTGCATGTGCGTTCTTTTCATTAACCACATATGCATCCCCTAGTGTCATTGCATGTGTGTTCTTTTCACAAACCACATATGGATCCACCATAGTTCATTTCATGTGTGTTATTTTCACAAACCACATTTGGATCCACCAGTGTCATTGCATGTGTGTTATTTTCATTAACCACATATGGATCCCCTAGTGTCATTGAATGTGTGTTATTTTCATTAACCCCACATGCATCCACCTGTGTCATTGCATGTGTGTTCTTTTCATTAACCACATATGGATCCACTAGTGTCATTGCATGTGTGTTCTTTTCATTAACCATAGCTAGAGTCATTGCATGTCTGTTCTTTTCACAAACCACATACGGATCCACCAGTGTCATTGCATGTGTGTTCTTTTCATTAACCAAAGCTAGAGTCATTGCATGTCTGTTCTTTTCACAAACCACATATGGATCCACCATTGTCATTGAAATATGTATTCTTTCAGTAACCACATATGGATCCACTAGTGTCATTGCATGTGTGGGTTATTTTCATTAACCACATATGGATCCCCTAGTGTCATTACATGTGAGTTATTTTCATTAACCAAAGCGAGAGTCATTGCATGTGTGTTATTTTAACAAGCCACATATGGATCCACCAGTGTCCATTTCATGTGTGTTGTTTTCACAAACCACATATGGATCCACCAGTGTCATTGCATGTGTGTTCTTTTCACAACCCACAGAAGGATCCACAACTGTGGTTGCATGTGTGTTATTTTCATTAACCACATATGGATCCCCTAGTGTCATTGGATGTGTGTTCTTGTCATTAACCACACCTGGATCCACCAGTGTCATTGCATGTGTGTTCTTTTCATTAACCACATATGGATCCCCTAGTGTCATTGCATGCGTGTTCTTTTCATTAACCAGAACTAGAGTCATTGCATGTGTGTTCTTTTCATTAACCACAACTAGAGTCATTGCATGTGTGTTCTTTTCATAAACCACATATGGATCCAGCAGAGTTCATTGCATGTCTGTTCTTTTCAAAGACAACATTCGGATCCACCAGGGATCATTGCATGTGTGTTCTTTTCACAAACCACCTATGGATCCACCAGTGTCAATGCATGTGTGTTATTTTCATTAACGACATATGAATCCCCTAGTGTCATTGCATGTGTGTTCTTTTCATTAACCGCATATGGATCCACCAGTGTCATTACATGTGTGTTCTTTTCATTAACCAAAGCTAGAGTCATTGCATGTCTGTTCTTTTCACAAAACACATATGGATCCACCATTGTCATTGAAATGTGTATTCTTTCATTAACGATATATGGATCCACCAATTTCATTGCATGTGTGTTCTTTCCGTTAACTACATGGATCCCGTAGTGTCATTGCATGTGTGTTCTTTTCATTAACCACATATGGATCCACCAGTGTCATTGCATGTGTGTTATTTTCATTAACCCCTGCTAGAGACATTGCATGTATGTTCTTTTCGCAAACCACATATAGATCCACCAGTTTCATTGCATGTGTGTTCTTTTCATTAACCAAAGCTAGAGTCATTGCATGTCTATTATTTTCACAAACTACATATGGATCCACCATTGTCATTGAAATCTGCATTCTTTCTTTAACCACATATGAATCCACCAGTGTCATTGCATGTGTGTTCTTTTCGTTAACCACATATGGATCCCCTAGTGTCATTGCATGTGTGTTCTTTTCATTAACCAAAGCTAGACACATTGCATGTGTTTTCTTCTAACAAACAACATATGGATCCACCAGAGTTCATTTCATGTGTGTTCTTTTCACAAACCACATATGGATCCGCCAGTGTCATCGCATGTCTGTTCTTTTCACAAACCACATAAGGATCCAAAGTGTCATTACATGTGTGTTATATTCATTAACCACATATGGATCCCCTAGTGTCATTGCATGTGTGTTCTTTTCATTAACCATAGCTGGATCCGCCAGTGTCATTGCGTGTTTGATCTTTTCATTAACCACATATGGATCCCCAAGTGTCATTGCGTGTGTGTTCTTTTCATTAACCACAACTAGAGTCATTGCATGTGTGTTCTTTTCACAAACCACATCTGGATCCACTAGAGTTCATTGCATGTATGTTCTTTTCACAAAACACATATGGATCGACCAGAGTACATTACATATCTGTTCTTTTCATCGACCACATATGGATCCATCAGAGATCATTGCATGTGTGTTCTTTTGACAAACCACCTATGGATCCACCAGTGTCATTGCATGTGTGTTATTTTCATTAATCACATATGGATCCCCTAGTGTCATTGCATGTGTGTTCTTTTCATTAACCATGTATGGATCCACAAGTGTCATTGCAAGTGTGTTCTTTTCATTAACCACATATGGATGCACTAGTATCATTGCATGTGTGTTATTTTCACAAACCACATATGGATCCACCAGAGTTCATTGCATGTCTGTTCTTTCCAAAAACCACATATGGATCCACCATTGTCATTGAAATGTGTATACTTTCATTAACCACATATGGATCCACCAGTTTAATTGCATGTGCGTTCTTTTCATTAACCACATAGGCTTCCCCTAGTGTCATTGCATGTGTGTTATTTTAATTAACCAAAGCTAGAGTTATTGCATTTGTGTTCTTTTCACAAACCACATATGGATCCACCAGTGTCATTGCGTGTGTGTTATTTTCACAAACCACATAAGGATCCACAAATGTCATTGCAAGTGTGTTATTTTTATTAACCACATATGGATCCCCTAGTATCATTGCATGTGTGTTCTTGTCATTAACCACATCTGGATCCACCAGTGTCATTGCATGTGTGTTCTTTTCATTAACCACATATGGATCCCCTTGTGTCATTGCATGCGTTTTCTTTTCATTAACCACAACTAGAGTCATTGCATGTATGTCCTTTTCATTAACCAAAGCTAGAATCATTGCATGTTTGTTCTTCCACAAAACCACATATGGATCCACCATTATCATTGAAATGTGTATTCTTTCATTAACCACAGATGGATCCACCAGTGTCACTGCATGTGTGTTCTTTTCATTAACCACATATAGATCCCCTAGTGTTATTGCATGTGTGTTCTTTTCATTAACCAAAGCTAGAGTCATTACATGTGTGTTATTTTAACAAACCACATATGGATCCACCACAGTTCATTTTATGTGTGTTCTTTTCACAAACCACATATGGATCCACTAGTGTCATTGCATGTGTGTTCATTTCACAAACTACAAATGAATCCACCAGTGTCATTGCATGTGTGTTCGTTTCATTAACCACATATGTACCTCTAGTGTCATTGCATGTGTGTTCTTTTCATTACCCACATATAGATCCCCTAGTGTCATTGCATGTGTGTTCTTTTCATTAACCACAACTAGAGTCATTGCATGTGTGTTCTTTTCATAAACCACATATGGATCCACCAGAGTTCACAACATGTATGTTCTTTTCACAAACCATATATGGATCCACCAGAGTTCATTGCATGTCTGTTCCTTTCATAGACCAGATTTGAATCCACCTGCGATCATTGCATGTGTGTTCTTTTCATAAACCACCTATGGATCCACCAGTGTCATTGCATGTGTGTTATTTTCATTAACGACATATGAATCCCCTAGTGTCATTGCATGTGTGTTCTTTTTATTAACCGCATATGGATCCAGCAGTGTCATTGCATGTGTGTTCTTTTCATTAACCAAAGCTAGAGTCATTGCATGTCCGTTCTTTTCACAAACCACATATGGATCCACCATTGTCATTCAAATGTGTATTCTTTAATTAACCATATATGGATCCACCAGTTTCATTGCATGTGTGTTCTTTTCATTAACCACATATGGATACCCTATTGTCATTGCATGTGTGTTCTTTTCATTAACCAAAGCTAGACTCATTGCATGTGTGTTCTTCTAACAAACAACATATGGATCCACCAGAGTTAATTTCATGTGTGTTATTTTCACAAAACACATATGGATCCACTAGTGTCATTGCATGTGTGTTCTTTTCACAAACCACATAAGGATCCACAAGTGTCATTACCTGTGTGTTCTTTTCACAAACCACATAAGGATCCAGAAGTGTCATTGCATGTGTGTTATTTTCATTAACCACATATGGATCCCCTTGTGTGATTGCATGTGTGTTCTTTTCATTAACCACATATGGATCCCCTAGTGTCATTGCATGTGTGTTCATTTCATTAAACACAACTAGAGTCATTGCATGTGTGTTCTTTTCACAAACCACATATGGATCCACTAGAGTTCATTGCATGTCTGTTCTTTTCAGAAACCACATACGGATCAACCAGAGTACATTACATGTCTGTTCTTTTCATAGACCACATATGGATCCATCAGAGATCATTGCATGTGTGTTCTTTTGACAAACCACCTATTGATCCACCAGTGTCATTGCATGTGTGTTATTTTCATTAACCACATATGGATCCCCTAGTGTCATTGCATGTGTGTTCTTTTCATTAACCACATATGGATCCACCACTGTCATTGCATGTGTGTTCTTTTCATTAACCACATATGGATCCCCTAGTGTCATTGCATCTGTGTTCTTTTCATTAACCACAACTAGAGTCATTGCATGTGTGTTCTTTTCACAAACCACATATGGATCCACCAGGGTTCATTACATGTCTGTTCTTTCCAAAAACCACATATGGATCCACCATTGTCATTGAAATGTGTATTCTTTCATTAACCACATATGGATCCCCTAGTGTCATTGCATCTGTGTTCTTTTCATTAACCACAACTAGAGTCATTGCATGTGTGTTCTTTTCACAAACCACATATGGATCCACCAGGGTTCATTACATGTCTGTTCTTTCCAAAAACCACATATGGATCCACCATTGTCATTGAAATGTGTATTCTTTCATTAACCACATATGTATCCACCAGTTTCATTGCATGCACGTTCTTTTCATTAATCACATATGGATCCCCTAGTGTCATTGCATGTGTGTTATTTTCATTAACCAAAGCTAGAGCCATTGCACGTGTGTTCTTTTCAGAAACCACATATGGATCCACCATAGTTCATTTCACGTGTGTTCTTTTCACAAACATCATATGGATGCACCAGTGTCATTGAATATGTGTTGTTTTCACAAACCACATATGGATCCACCAGTGTCATTGGATGTGTGTTATTTTCATTAACCACATATAGATCCCCTAGTGTCATTGCATGTGTGTTCTTTTCATTAACCACATATGGATCAACCTGTGTCATTGCATGTTTTTTTTCATTAACCACATATGGATCCACTAGTGTCATTGCATGTGTGTTCTTTTCATTAACCACAACTAGAGTCATTGCATGTCTGTTCATTTCACAAACCTCATATGGATCCACCATTGTCATTGAAATATGTATTCTTTCAATAACCACATATCGATCCACCAGTGTCATTGCATGTGTGGGTTATTTTCGTTAACCACATATGGATCCACTAGTGTCATTGCATGTGTGTTATTTTCATTAACCAAAGCTAGAGTCATTGCATGTGTGTTCATTTAACAAACCACATATGGATCCACCAGAGTTCATTTCATCTGTGTTCTTTTCACAAACCACATATGGATCCAGCAATGTCATTGCATGTGTGTTCTTTTCACAAACCACATAAGGATCCACAACTGTCATTGCATGTGTGTTATTTTCATTACCCACATATGGATCCCCTATTGTCATTGCATGTGTGTTCTTGTCATTAACCACATCTGGATCAACCAGTGTCATTGCATGTGTTTTCTTTTCATTAACCACATATGGATCCCCTAGTGTCATTGCATGTGTGTTCTTTTCATTAACCACAACGAGAGTCATTGCATGTGTGTTCTTTTCATAAACCACATATGGATCCACCCGAGTTCATTGCATGTATGTTCTTTTCACAAACCATATATGGATCCACCAGAGTTCATTGCATGTTTGTTCTTTTCATAGACCACATTTGGATCCACCATAGATCATTGCATGTGTGTTCTTTTCACAAACCACCTATGGATCCACCAGTGTCATTGCATGTGTGTTGTTTTCATTAACCAAAGCTGGAGTCATTGTATGTGTGTTCTTTTCATTAACCACATATGGATCCCCTTGTGTCATTGCATGCGTGTTCTTTTCATTAACCACAACTAGAGTCATTGCATGTGTGTTCTTTTCATTAACCACAACTAGAGTCATTGCATGTGTGTTCTTTTCAAAAACTACATATGGATCCACCATCACTACATGTCTGTTCTTTTCACAAACCATATATGGATCCACCAGAGTTCATTGCATGTCTGTTCTTTTCATAGACCAGATTTGAATCCACCAGTGATCATTGCATGTGTGTTCTTTTCACAAACCACCTATGGATCCACCAGTGTCATTGCATGTGTGTTATTTTCATTAACGACATATGAATCCCCTAGTGTAATTGCATGTGTTTTCTTTTCATTAACCGCATATGGATCCACCAGTGTCATTGCATGTGTGTTCTTTTCATTAACCAAAGCTAGAGTCATTGCATGTCTGTTCTTTTCACAAACCACATATGGATCCACCATTGTCATTGAAATGTGTATTCTTTCATTAACCATATTGCATGTGTGTTATTTTCATTAACGACATATGAATCCCCTAGTGTCGTTGCATGTGTGTTCTTTTCATTAACCGCATATGGATCCACCAGTGTCATTGCATGTGTGTTCTTTTCATTAACCAAAGCTAGAGTCATTGCATGTCTGTTCTTTTCACAAGCCACGTATGGATCCACCATCGTCATTGAAATGTGTATTCTTTCATTAACGATATATGGATCCACCAATTTCATTGCATGTGTGTTCTTTTCGTTAACCACATATGGATCCCCTAGTGTCATTGCATGTGTGTTGTTTTCATTAACCAAAACTAGACTCATTGCATGTGTGTTCTTCTAACAAACAACATATGGATCCACCAGAGTTCATTTCATGTGTGTTCTTTTCACAAACCACATATGGATCCACTAGTGTCATTGCATGTGTGTTCTTTTCACAAACCACATAAGAATCCACAAGTGTTATTACATGTGTGTTATTTTCATTAACCACATATGGATCCCCTAGTGTCATTGCGTGTGTGTTCTTTTCATTAACTAGAGCTGGATCCACTAGTGTCATTGCATGTTTGTTGTTTTCATTAACCACATATGGATCCCCTAGTGTCATTGCATGTGTGTTCTTTTCATTAACCACAACTAGAGTCATTGCATGTGTGTTCTTTTCACAAACCACATATGGATCCACTAGAGTGCATTGCATGTCTGTTCTTTTCACAAACCACATATGGATCGACCAGAGTAGATTACATGTCTGTTCTTTTCATAGACCACATATGGATCCACCAGAGATCATTGCATGTTTGTTCTTTTGACAAACCACCTATGGATCCACCAGTGTCATTGCATGTGTGTTATTTTCATTAATCACATATGGATCCCCTAGTGTCATTGCATGTGTGTTCTTTTCATTAACCACATATGGATCCACAAGTGTCATTGCATGTGTGTTCTTTTCATTAACCACATATGGTGTAAGATCTCACCATAATAAGGTAAGATCCCTGTGATTGCAGTGCTAGTCCCTGGATCGAAATGCTAGCACCCACAGTTTAAGATGAAGTACACAGAAACAAAGGTCATTATTACATCGCATATCCAGGGATATAATGGTTGTTAAAACTCACTTAGCCCAAGGCTAAGACACAAGTTCATATTACATAGCATAATAATAATAGAGTCTTTAGTCTTCATGTGCCACAGGCAAGCATGTCGAGTGTAGACACGGAACCCTACTCATCATCAGATTATCCTGCAACATAATAAGTTACAGCCACAAGGGCCAATACATTTGGAATTGTATTGGCAAGTGATACCATAAATACTTAATATAATCTAACAACTACATGAATATATGGCTAAGTGGGGTTATGGCTGGCTTTGCTAAAATTAGTTTAACTTATAGTTTTTGAAGAAGTTTTTCATTCAAGCTATAAGGTACCAATGATAGACATAACTGAACCTTTACCCCTGTTCACCCACAATTTTTAACTTAGAGAAATTTGGATGAGGAGATTATTGAACTACTTCACTGTCTTGAGGCTCAGAAGTTGTCCATAACCGGGGACACGGCTAAGTACTTAGTTTTACCCTCTCGAGAGGTGGTGCACTTTCCCCACAAGACTCGATATGCATCGAGACAAGACTTTTCAGAAGCAATCCCTCAGACCACCACGGACGCGTTCCATCCTACCACATCTACCACCTTCTGTCCGTCTGGCTGAGTTCTTGCAACTTAGTTGGTCAAGGCAGAGCCCATATGCCATGTGGCTGCACTGGAAGCTTTATGACAAGAATGTCTTCCTGGGTGGCCATCCACAAGTGTGATACACCAGCTGACCATAGACATGGCCCCTGAGTAACCACTCAACATAATCCAAGAAAATCCCAATCCTCCCAGGTGTTTCATTAATAATAGTTGTTTTCTTAGTCAAACAAAAATAATATCTTTCCATACTATCTTGATATGTATTTTCCACCCACGAATTCTACTAGCATAGCTAAGCATTCTAGCATACAAAGTCTTTTAACTAGGGGATACTATCAAGATATAGTCTATAGGATAGCATAGCATAGTATAGTATAGTAACACATGAATAATTCTATCATGCTAAGATCTACCAAAATATCACTAGTGCAATAGTAAAGAAAAATAATAGGACATGGGATGAAATATCACTTGCCTTGGTAGCTAGGGGAATAAGTACAATCCTCACAGCAACAAACTTCACAATCCACACAATCTACACAAGATCAATACAACAATAATAATTCAATCAATAAAACATTACAAAAACATGAATGCATGCAAAATGCAATGATATGATCACAACTCTATAATTTACAGACTCTACAGTACTGAGTATAGAATACCTCATCTAAATGCACAAGAAATACTCAAAAATAATTTATAGAACAATTTTTGTGAGCAAAATACTCCTAACAAGGTTCTGCCTATAAATCCCATTTTTCAGAGGCAAAAGTGTGAAACAAGGCCTCCATAATAAAGGTCTTATTTTTCTGAATCCATAGACACCAAATTTGTATTTTTCTGATTTGTGGATCAAGAGTTATTGAATTTCTAAGTTAAATACTAAATCTGTCTATTTTCTAATTAACCAAAAATAGTCTGGCGACGTGGCGCTATTCTATTGGCTGGTACCGGTTCAGCCGGATCAATCGCTGTGGGCCGTCAGATCTTAAGTGACTGCGGACGGATCTGATTAGCCCATACCGTTTCGATAAGTGATCTAATCCTATCCGCTAAATTCTGATCGAACGGTTATTAAACAACTCGCCGGAGACTGGCGACGCCAGCGACGGCGCGCGGCGGCGGCACGTCAGGTGTGTGGCGTTCCGGCGATTCTAGAGGGGTAGGGGAAAAGGTAGTCTTACCGAGGGTTTGCGGTGGTCTCGGCGATCTGGTTGGTGGTCGCGATGGAGAGAGGGGAGCTCTGCTGCGCTCGGTATTCCTCGCCGGAGTGGCATCGACGGCAGAGGTCACGGCCACGAGACGGTGGTGTCGATCTGGTACTCGAGCAGACAAGAAAAAGGGTTAGGGGAATGCGCCTGGTTCTGCACTATCCAGCAGTGCCCACAAAGAAGCGGTGGGAACCTCACCGTTACCGGAAAAACCGTCGGACGGTGGCGATAGAGGGGGTTCGCCGGACTTGGTCTGTGTCGTCGACCTAGAGTAAGAGGGAGCGCGTGGCTCGGTCAGTAGGTGTGCTAGGACATGGTGAACCAGACGGGACTGAGAGGAGGGCGCCTAACGGCCGGAGTTCACCGGAATTGTCTTCGGGATACCGCGAGTGAGCGGCGGTCCAAGCTCGTAATTGGAGGACCTGGGGGCTCTCCAGGGGTAGCGACTGGGGGAAAATGATGAGGAGGGGGTGAGGATTAAGTAGGAGTAGTCGCCGGGGGGAATTACTACGAGAAATGGCCGGAATCAAATTGATTCGAAACGGCAAAGGGGGTGGGGCGCTTCGTCGCCGGGGGTTGAAGACGACGGGGTGGTGGGGTGACGTGGCGTGGGGTCGGTCTGTCAGCAGGAGGGGGTAGTCAGGGGTGCGGTAAGAAATCAGGGGGAGAGGGGAAAAGCCGGGTGGGCTGGTGGGCTGGTTCTAGGCCGAAAGGCCAGAAGCTGTCTGCTGCTCATTTTTTTTCCTTTACTCTTTTTCTTTTTTTCTAATTCTGTTTTCTCCAGAACTTTTGATTTAAGGATTCAAATTGATTCAAACCAATTTGTGAAAGTTTGTAAAAACTCAAACTAGGTTTTTAGGGTATTATAAAACATATTTATCTTCTATTTAATCCAAAGTATTTACTTGGGCTTAATAGGTAATATAGCATTTTCTTTGATTCTATTTTCAAATTAAATCATATCTTTTTATTCATGGCTCAAAATTGCACCAAATTTTTGGAGGACATTCTGAATGCAATGCAAATACATGCTATGATGATATGAGTGCAATGATGATGATTTCAGATGAAATTTTGGGATGTTACAAATCTAACCCCCTTAAGATGAATCTCGCCCTCGAGATTCGGGTTGGCTAGCAAATAGGTGAGGGTGATCTCTCCGAAGTTCATCCTCTCGCTCCCAGGTTGCTTCTGATTCAGTGTGATGATTCCACTGTACTTTACAGAATCTGATGGTCTTGGTACAGGTAATTCTTTCTGCAGTCTCTAGAATCTTAATAGGCTTCTCTTCATAAGTCAGATCATTTTCTAGCTAAACTTCCTCCAAAGGCATAGTGTCTTTCAACGAAGTTTCTTCCATCTCTGGGTGACACTTTTTCAGCTGACTAACATGGAATACATTATGAACTGCTGACAAAGATTCTGGTAATTCTATCTCATATGCCACTTCTCCTTTGCGACTCAAAATCTTGAAAGGTCCTACATAGCGTGGTGCTAGTTTTCCTTTGATTCCAAATCTCTTCACACCACGAAGTGGTGATACCCTGAGATAAGCTCTATCACCAATCTCATAGGTGACCTCTCTACGTTTTGGATCAACATAGCTCTTCTGCCGAGATTGAGCTACCTTTAGCCTATCTCTCACCATCTTGACTTTCTCTTCGGCCTCTTTGATTAGGTCTGGCCCGAACAAGTTTCTTTCTCCTACTCCATTCCATAGCAATGGTGTAGTACACTTCCTTCCATAAAGGAATTCAAATGGAGCCATTTCTATGCTTGACTGATAACTGTTATTGTAAGAAAACTCTGCGTACGGTAGACTTTCATCCCAACTGGATCCATAATCTAACGCACATGCTCTCAGCATATCTTCTAGTATTTGATTGGTCCTTTCTGTCTGCCCATCTGTTTGCGGATGAAATGCAGTGCTGAATTCTAACCGAGTTCCCAGTGACTCGTGAAGTTGTCGCCAAAAGTGCGAAGTGAATTGAGTCCC
This sequence comes from Avena eriantha, assembly GCA_910589775.1. Taxonomy (NCBI): domain Eukaryota; kingdom Viridiplantae; phylum Streptophyta; class Magnoliopsida; order Poales; family Poaceae; genus Avena; species Avena eriantha. The sequence continues at coordinate 38,921 of CAJUXJ010001835.1, read as the reverse complement.
TCTGTCAGACACGATACTTTTAGGTACCCCATGCAAACATACAATTCTGTTCATGTAAATCTTCGCTAACTTTGCACTTGTATAAGTGGTCTTTACTGGTATGAAATGGGCCACTTTTGTCAAGCGATCAACGATAACCCATATGGAATCGTATCCAGATTTGGTCCTAGGCAGTCCAGTGATAAAATCCATACCGATTTTATCCCATTTCCAATCAGGTATTGGTAGTGGTTGTAATAATCCTGCCGGTTTCTGATGTTCTGTCTTTACACGACTACACACGTCGCATAGAGCAATGTGTTCCGCTATATCTTTCTTTAGATTATTCCACCAAAATCTTCCCTTAACATCCATATACATCTTGGTGTTGCCAGGGTGAATTGAATATGGTGAATTGTGAGCTTCTTGTAAGATCAACTTCTTAAGTTCAAGATCCTGTGGAACAAAGATACGTTTTTCGTACCATAAGATTCCTTGTTCATCTACATGGAATCCTTTTGCCTTTACTTTACTAACTTTACTTTTGATTTCATCTATTTCTTTGTCCAACTTTTGGGCTTCTTGAATTCTATCCATTAGTGTGGGCTGCACTTCCAAGGATGCAAGGTACCCTTCAGGCACAATTTCGAGCCTCAGCTCTCTAAATTGGGCACACAACTCCTCCGGCAACTCTCCTTTGTTGAGGCCATTCACATAAACCTGGCGGCTTAATGCATCGTCTACAACATTTGCCTTTCTAGGATGGTATTGCAAGCTTAAATCATAGTCCTTGATGAGTTCTAGCCATCTTCTTTCCCTCATGTTGAGCTCTTTCTGTGTAAAAATATATTTCAAACTCTTGTGATCGGTAAATATTTCACAATGTTTTCCCATGAGGTAATGTCTCCATGTTTTTAGGGCATGTACAACAGATGCCAACTCTAGATTATGAGTGGGATAGTTCACTTCATGATTTTTGAGTTGCCTTGATGCATAAGCTACAACTCTACCTTCCTGCATCAGTACGCCTCCTAATCCTTGGTGAGGTGCATCACAATATACTTGGAAGTCTTTCTCAAGGTCTGGCAAACATAACACTGGTGCTGACACAAGTCTCTTTTTCAACTCCTGAAAGATGGTTTCGCAAGCTTCTGTCCAATTAACTTCTTCTCCTTTTTAGCAGATCAGTCATGGGCTTTGCTATCTTAGAGAAGTTTTCAATGAACCTCCGATAGTACCCTGCTAGGCCAAGGAAACTAGGGATTTCCTTGACAGATTTAGGAGGTTCCCATTCTGTCGCAGCTGCCACTTTTGCTGGATCAACAGCTATACCATTTCCAGATACTATGTGCCCAAGAAAACCCACTTCATTCTGCCAGAATTCACATTTACTGAACTTGGCATAAAGTTTATGTTCCCTGAGTTTCTCTAGAATCAGGCGTAGATGTTCCTCATGTTCTTTGTTGCTTTTGGAATATACCAATATATCATCGATGAATACCACTACGAACTTGTCAAGGAATTCCATGAATACCTTATTCATCATGTTCATGAAATAGGCTGGTGCATTAGTCAATCCAAACGGCATCACTGTGTATTCATACAACCCATATCTAGTGGTGAATGCAGTCTTGGGTATGTCATGTTCTCTAATCTTTAGTTGAAAGTATCCTGATCGAAGATCAATTTTGGAGAACACACATGCTCCCTCTAGCTGATCGAAGAGATCATTTATTCTAGGCAGGGGATACTTATTCTTTATGGTCACCTCATTAAGTGAACGATAATCTATGCATAGCCGCTGACTTCGGTCCTTCTTTTCGACAAACAAGACTGGTGCTCCCCAAGACGATGAACTTGGTTGGATAAATCCCTTTTCCAGTTGTTCTCCTAATTGTTTTTTGAGTTCTTTTAACTCGTCAACTGACATCTTATAAGGTCTCTTTGCTATAGGCCCCGTTCCTGGCAGTAGGTCTATCAGAAACTCCACATCCCTATCTGGTGGCATGCCAGGTAATTCTTCGAGGAACACATCTGGGTATTCCTTCACTATTGGCACACTGTCTAGGCTAACCCCTTTAAGGGAATTAACCTTGCTCCCCTTGGGTTAAAAGTTAGACTTGAACATGATCCTCTTCTTTTCTGGGGTGGTAAGCATAACAGTCCGCTTGGCACAATCAATCACCCCTTCATAATGGGTCAACCAGTCCATTCCTAATATGACATCTAATCCTTGGGACTCTAGGATTATTAAACTAATCGAGAACTTGTTCTTTCCAATTTCTAGGATGATATGCCGGCACCCTGAATTTACTATCATTTCTCTACCCGGAGAACTTACCTTAATAGGACATCCAATAGTTTCAGTGGTGAGTCTGTTTTTGATTACAAATGCTCTTGAAATGAATGAATGTGATGCGCTAGTATCGAAAAGGATAAGTGCAGGAAAGGAATTAATCTTGAACTTACCGATCACGGCATCAGATCCTTCTTGGATTTCCTCCACATTAATTTGATTCACATGAACCTTTTGGAATGGGTTTGGCTTAGCTCCATCAGTCTTCTTCTCTGGGCATTCATTGGCATAGTGTCCCGTCTTCTTGCACTTGAAGTATTCCACCTGACTGATGTCTTTCTTTGCTGGCTGATTGTGACGATTCTGTCCATTTTGGTTTCCATGGCCATGACCATTGTGGTTGTTCCTGAATCCACCTTTGTTGTGCCCATGATGATTGTTTCCATCATGGTTGTGGTTGTTGTTACGATGGTTATTATGATTCCCATTTTTGTGGAATCCTGAACTCCCACTTCCTTCACCATGAGAGCGCTTGTGAGGAGATCCTGATCCATACTTATCAAAATGGTGCTTCCTCTTTCTACCCTCCACTTGTTTCATCTTGTTTTCCAGGATGGTAGCTTTGTCGCACAAGGATTGATAAGTTGGAACATATGCAACAGATAGTTGCCTAGAAATTTCATCATTCAGTCCATCTAGGAACTTCTCCTTTCTTTTTGCATTAGTGTCAACATCGTCGGGTGCATAACGTGACAAATTATTGAACTCTTCGATGTATTCAGAGATACTACGATGGCGTTGCTTGAGGTTATGAAACTCCTTTTTCTTCAACCCCATTATTCCAGCAGAGATGTGAGTGGTGTGAAACCCATCTTCAAACATTTCCCAAGTCACTTCCTCAATAGGGTGGGTAATTTGGAAATTATCCCACCAAGCAGCTGCATGACCTTCCAACAAGTGTGCTGCAAATCAGACATTTTCTGCATCCGTGCATCCAACCGTGACTAGGTCCTTATTCACAGAGCGTAGCCAATCATTTGCTACCATAGGGTCAGTGGTACCCGAAAATTTAGCAGGTCTCAGCCTTAGAAATCTGGTCAGCATATCCAGGGGCGGTGGATTATTCTGGTTGTTGTTGTTATTATTGTTGTTGTTCTGATTCTGGGTTGCCATGAATTGAGTCATCATTTGCATCAACTAGGTCTACGCAACCATCATCTGCTGCATTCCATTGCCATTGTCATCCTTGTTGTTGTGTCGAGGAGGCATCTGTGGGTTTAATAAAGGTAAGTAATGATAGCTGACCCCAAAAACAACAATCAATCAAACGAACAAGCACATGCAAGTCCACATCACAGTAATGACCGAGTTTTGTTTTCGAAAATAAACATACTAGCATAGTCACCCACAAGTCGGTATGACCTATGCAACTCAATAACAGTAAACGATAAGTAGATGGAATAACATCACTATTCCTCCATGTCGACTTCCTCCTCCACTAGTGCAAGTCCTGCTGTTGCGAATCCTGCCTTGTATTCCTCCAAGCTTGTAGTCAAGGCATTGATCTTTGTCTGTAACTCTCTCTTCTGAGTGCGCAGCCTCTCTATCACCTCGTGATCCGCTTCCAGCTCAATGTCCTCAAGCTCTAACTCGGTTTCCAAGTCTCTAATCTTCTTGTTCTTCTCCTGAACTCTCTTCTCTTGGCTCTTGAATTTCTTCTCTTGGTCTTCAAACTTCTTCTCCATTTCCTTGATTCGGTTTTCCTGCTCCAGGAAGGCCTTGTCCTTCTCTTTAAGTTGGACTCGTAGTTCATCGTTGCTAAGCATCACATTAGTCTTATCAGTATCAAGGTGTCTGATGAGACTCTCTAAGTCCTGGAGGTAGTGACGTACGGGCTTGATAGACTCCTTAGTGGCCTCGTCCAACACAATAGGCTCTCCTTCCTCGTCGCGCCTCCCAAAGAAATGGAAGTAGTGGCTCTTGATCTCAGAAGAGTGACGTCCACATAGGCGTCCCAATAGCTCCTGCATGGCGATGTCGAGGCCCCTCTCCATGTCATCATGGAGTATCTTGAAGGCAATCTCCCCAGTTTGGGGCTCTGTCTCGCGTCCTGGATGGTTAACTCTGAATCCCCATAAGTCCTTCCTCTGAAACTTCCTCAGCTGAAGTTCCTGAATGGTAGGGATTGGAAGAGGGAGCACTTGGACTAGCTCCAATAGGCGAGTCCCAAAGCGAGTCCCCTTGAAATCCTTAGCTGTGCTGTAGACAAAATTCGGCATCTTTTGCATAGTATGGAGAAAATTAGTAACACAATGGAGAAAGTAAACACAAGTCACAAAATGAGAAAATCAACCAACAGAACAATCCAAGTAGCAATACATTATTCAACTCAAGCACTTCAAGGTTCCAAACATAACTTATTTTTGCCATACCACATAAGTTGGTATGATCAAAATGTTAACGTGATAAAACGCAAGGGTGGTGGTCCAACTAATATCTCAGTCCTTAACCAAGGTGGTAATCTGGGCATCCTTGGCAGCAATCTGCTTGTCTTAGTCACATAGCTCTAAAGCTAGGCCTATGATATCCTTACTTAGGCGTTTCACAGTGGCCTTTGAGTCTTGGACAAGACGCTTCTCCTCCTTCAGATCTTCCTGGGTATTGAGCATTCTATACTTGAGTCTCTCCCCAAGTTCCTTAATAGCTCTCCAGGCAACATTCCTTGCAGAGTCAAAGAATGACAAGTGCATTTCAGAGTTGGTGAACATGCAGAATCCCGTACTCTTGGAATCGTCCTCCTTGTCCTTGTACAAATGGAGTTGCACCCACCAATACTCTTGTCCTTCGTCTATCACAGGAAATCCCTTGTACACGGCTTCACCATTCATTCCCAAGCCAAGCATGAGGTTCTTGAGTACATTGGGAAATTCTGTCTCACAGTCCAGGGGCATAGTCATCAGTGGTCCCTTCTTGACGGATTCATTGATGGTGGACATCTACAAAAATAGATGAGAAGGATGATTAGGGAAAGTTTTACGAGATGAAAAGACAAGTGTAAGGTTGGAATATAGAGTTATTTTTCCTAAGGGTTTTCCTTAGTCTAATTCATTATAGGGTCACGAACCTATAGGCAACACAATGCTCTAATACCATCTGTAAGATCTCACCATAATAAGGTAAGATCCCTATGATTGCAGTGCTAGTCCCTGGATCAAAATGCTAGCACCCACGGTTTAAGATGAAGTACACAGAAAAAAAGGTCATTATTACATCGCATATCCAGGGATATAATGGTTCTTACAACTCACTTAGCCCAAGGCTAAGACACAAGTTCATATTACATAGCATAATAATAATAGAGTCTTTAGTCTTCATGTGCCACAGGCAAGCATGTCGAGTGTAGACCCGGAACCCTACTCATCATCAGAGTATCCTGCAACATAATAAGTTACAGCCACAAGGGTCAATACATTTGGAATTGTATTGGCAAGTGATACCATAGATACTTAATATAATCTAACAACTACATGAATATATGGCTAAGTGGGGTTATGGCTGGCTTTGCTAAAATTAGTTTAACTTATAGTTTTTGAAGAAGTTTTTCATTCAAGCTATAAGGTACCAATGATAGGCATCACTGAACATTTACCCCTGTTCACCCACAAGTTTTAACTTATAGAAATTTGGATGAGGAGATTATTGAACTACTTCACTGTCTTGAGGCTCAGAAGTTGTCCATAACCGGGGACACGGCTAAGTACTTAGTTTTACCCTCTCGAGAGGTGGTGCACTTTCCCCACAAGACTCGATATGCATCGAGACAAGACTTTTCAGAAGCAGTCCCTCAAACCACCACGGACGCGTTCCATCCTACCACATCTACCACCTTCTGTCCGTCTGGCTGAGCTCTTGCAACTTAGTTGGTCAAGGCATAGCCCATATGCCATGTGGCTGCACTGGAAGCTTTATGACAAGAATGTCTCCAATCTCTTTGTTCCTGGGTGGCCATCCACAAGTGTGATACACCAGCTGACCATAGACATGGCCCCTGAGTAACCACTCAACATAATCCAAGCAAATCCCAATCCACCCAGGTGTTTCATTAATAATAGTTGTTTTCTTAGTCAAACAAAAATAATATCTTTCCATACTATCTTGATATGTATTTTCCACCCACGAATTCTACTAGCATAGCTAAGCATTCTAGCATACAAAGTCTTTTAACTAGGGGATACTATCAAGATATAGTCTATAGGATAGCATAGTATAGTATAGTAACACATGAATAATTCTATCATGCTAAGATCTACCAAAATATCACTAGTGCAATAGTAAAGAAAAATAATAGGACATGGGATGAAATATCACTTGCCTTGGTAGCTAGGGGAATAAGTACAATCCTCACAGCAACAAACTTCACAATCCACACAATCTACACAAGAACAATACAACAATAATAATTCAATCAATAAAACATTACAAAAACATGAATGCATGCAAAATGCAATGATATGATCACAACTCTATAATTTACAGATTCTACAGTACCGAGTATAGAATACCTCATCTAAATGCACAAGAAATACACAAAAATAATTTATAGAACAATTTTTGTGAGCAAAATACTCCTAACAAGGTTCTGCCTATAAATCCCATTTTTCAGAGGCAACAGTGTGAAACAAGGCCTCCATAATAAAGGTCTTATTTTTCTGAATCCATAGACACCAAATTTTTATTTTTCTGATTTGTGGATCAAAAGTTATTGAATTTCTAAGTTAAATACTAAATCTGTCTATTTTCTAATTAACCAAAAATAGTCTGGCGACGTGGCGCTATTCTATTGGCTGGTACCGGTTCAGCCGGATCAATCGCTGTGGGCCGTCAGATCTTAAGTGACTGCGGACGGATCTGATTAGCCCATACCGTTTCGATAAGTGATCTAATCCTATCCGCTAAATTCTGATCGAACGGTTATTAAACAACTCGCCGGAGACTGGCGACGCCAGCGACGGCGCGCGGCGGCGGCACGTCAGGTGTGTGGCGTTCCGGCGATTCTAGAGGGGTAGGGGAAAAGATAGTCTTACCGAGGGTTTGCGGTGGTCTCGGCGATCTGGTTGGTGGTCGCGATGGAGAGAGGGGAGCTCTGCTGCGCTCGGTATTCCTCGCCGGAGTGGCATCGACGGCAGAGGTCACGGCCACGAGACGGTGGTGTCGATCTGGTACTCGAGCAGACAAGAAAAAGGGTTAGGGGAATGCGCCTGGTTCTGCACTATCCAGCAGTGCCCACAAAGAAGCGGTGGGAACCTCACCGTTACCCGGAAAAACCGTCGGACGGTGGCGATAGAGGGGGTTCGCCGGACTTGGTCTGTGTCGTCGACCTAGAGTAAGAGGGAGCGCGTGGCTCGGTCAGTAGGTGTGCTAGGACATGGTGAACCAGACGGGACTGAGAGGAGGGCGCCTCAGTTGTGGCCGTGATTTTTTTTCCTTTACTCTTTTTCTTTTTTTCTAATTCTGTTTTCTCCAGAACTTTGATTTAAGGATTCAAATTGATTCAAACCAATTTGTGAAAGTTTGTAAAAACTCAAACTAGGTTTTTAGGGTATTATAAAACATATTTATCTTCTATTTAATCCAAAGTATTTACTTGGGCTTAATAGGTAATATAGCATTTTCTTTGATTCTATTTTCAAATTAAATCATATCTTTTTATTCATGGCTCAAAATCGCACCAAAATTTTGGAGGACATTCTAAATGCAATGCAAATACATGCTATGATGATATGAGTGCAATGATGATGATTTCAGATGAAATTTTGGGATGTTACATATGGATCCCCTAGTGTCATTGCATGTGTGTTCTTTTCATTAACCACAACTAGAGTCATTGCATGTGTGTTCTTTTCACAACCCACATATGGATCCACAAGAGTTCATTGCATGTCTGTTCTTTCCAAAAACCACATATAGACCCACCATTGTCATTGAAATGTGTATAATTTCATTAACCACATATGGATCCACCAGTTTCATTGCATGTGCGTTCTTTTCATTAACCACATATGGATTCCCTGGTGTCATTGCATGTGTGTTATTTTCATTAACCAAAGCTAGAGTCATTGCATGTGTGTTCTTTTCACAAACCACATATGGATCCACCAGTGTCATTGCATGTGTGTTCTTTTCAAAAACCACATAAGGATCCACAACTGTCATTGCAAGTGTGTTATTTTCATTAACCACATATGGATCCCCTAGTGTCATTGCATGTGTGTTCTTGTTAGTAACCACATATGGATCCACCAGTGTCATTGCATGTGTGTTCTTTTGATTAACCACATATGGATCCCCTACTGTCATTGCATGCGTGTTCTTTTCATTAACCATAATTGGAGTCATTGCATGTGTGTTCTTTTCATTAACCACAACTAGAGTCATTGCATGTATGTTCTTTTCATAAACCACATATGGATCCACCAGAGTTCACTACATGTCTGTTCTTTTCACAAACCATATATGGATCCACCAGAGTTCATTGCATGTCTGTTCTTTTCATAGACCAGATTTGAATCCACCAGCGATCATTGCATGTGTGTTCTTTTCACAAACCACCTATGGATCCACCAGTGTCATTGCATGTGTGTTATTTTCATTAACGACATATGAATCCCCTAGTGTCATTGCATGTGTGTTCTTTTCATTAACCGCATATGGATCCACAAGTGTTATTGCATGTGTGTTCTTTTCATTAACCAAAGCAAGAGTCATTGCATGTCTGTTCTTTTCACAAACCACATATGGATCCACCATTGTCATTGAAATGCGTATTCTTTCATTATCCACATTTGGATCCACTAGTTTCATTGCATGTGCGTTCTTTTCATTAACTACATATGGATCCCCTAGTGTCATTGCATGTGTGTTATTTTCATTAACCAAAGCTAGAGCCATTGCATGTGTGTTCTTTTCACAAAACACATATGGATCCACCATAGTTCATTTCATGTGTGTTCTTTTCACAAACCACATATGGATCCACCAGTGTCATTAAATATGTATTCTTTTCACAAACCACATATGGATCCACCAGTGTCATTGCATGTGTGTTCTTTTCATTAAACACATATGGATCCCCTAGTGTCATTGCATGTGTGTTCTTTTCATTAACCACATATGGATCCACCAGTGTCATTGCATGTGTGTTTTTTTCATTAACTACATATGGATCAACTAGTGTCATTGCATGTGTGTTCTTTGCATTAACCACAACGAGAGTCATTGCAAGTCTGTTCTTTTCACAAACCACATATGGATCCACCATTTTTATTGCATCTGTGTTCTTTTCATAAACCAAAGCTAGAGTCATTGCATGTCTGTTCTTTTCACAAACTTCATATGGATCCACCATTGTCATTGAAATATGTATTCTTTCCATAACCACATATGGATCCACCAATGTCATTGCATGTGTGGGTTATTTTCATTAATCACATATGGATCCCTTAGTGTCATTGCATGTGTGTTATTTTCATTAACCAAAGCTAGAGTCATTGCATGTAGCTCTTTTAACAAACCACATATCGATCCAGGAGAGTTCGTTTCATGCGTGTTCTTTTCACAAACCACATATGGATCCAGCAGTGTCATTGCATGTGTTTTCTTTTCACAAACCACATAAGGATCCAGAACTGTCATTGCATGTGTGTTATTTTCATTACCCACATATGGATCCTTGTAACTACCTCGGTGAATTACGCTCTTAGTTACATGCCTGGATGAATGAAAGTGGTTAAAATAGTACGGTGGGGCCCAGGGCCACTCACGGTAGACCTTGCGGCCGTGCTAACCACTTTTAGACATCGGGACAAGAATGAGCGGCGTAATCGGCAGGTGAAGGGATCAACTACATACACAAATGAGTATGTATGCAACACACATACAACAGTCCTCAGAGCCATTCCATCTAAAAGAAATAGAAATATTGCAACGCCATACGGCAAGATTCAAATATCCTAGATAGAGATAATAATTTAGGATAGCTCCTCATACAACAAACATCAGAGTATCAGGCGGAAGCGGAAAACAAGATCCGAGTACGGATAAGAAGCAAATCGGCATAAGATGCCCCATAAATAAACACATCCCGCCCACAGGTCTCACGGATCCCTGTTCCCGGAATCTCTACACCGAACTATCGTTGCCAACATCATCTGTCTCTTCCACCCAGTATCGATCTTGCGGGTACACCTGTTCATCTGAATCAAACAATTTATCATGTGAGACCCTAGGGGTACTCAGCAAGTCTTTATGCCACTAAAGGGGACACAACCTGGGGTGACGCAATTGCAGCAAAAGATAAAGTCTAGCAATTCTATAGATACTCGCTAACCTTACACCTAACCAAAGATAGACAGAAGTCCGTGAATTAAGAAGAACAGTTATAACAGTATAATTAACAGATCCATCCTCCTCCCCGCTTACCAACGAGGAAGCGGACGAACAACCCCCATCATCTGTTGGCAGTTTTATTAACCATTCCATGGGTATTGCACTATTTACTAGTCAAGTACTTAGTCAAATTAAAAGTGGTACTTTAGTTATACTTGTCTATGATCGAGAAACTGTGCTCCAAGTCGTCCATAACCGCGGACACGGCTTTCAGAAAGGTTTACCCTGCAGGGGTGCACAAATAACAACACACACTCGATCAACCTCGGAAAAACAAAATCAAAACCCGACGAGGCATTCACGACAAAGCAATCACAGGATTCAGTAATATTTTAGGGGGCCACCCCATTAAGCTACCCGCAACGAAGTTGTCCGGCTCTGAGACGGACCCAAGGTTTGCGCCAATGGCTGTAAACGACTGGGAACCTGAAAAATGTGACTGGGCTTGTCGATACCGCGAAAACACTCCGCAATTCTTAAACAGTACAGGTGCTCCTCGCACAATCTTAATAAAACAGTAACATGGCATAAGTACAGGATAGTAATAAAGCCCCAAACTACTTTGTGGCCCCAAGAAATAAGAATGAATCAAGCTCTGGCTCAGGGGGGTCCATAAGGCCTCCGAGATGTGGATAGTGCGAATTAACAAGGAACAGGAATCAAGTACTCGGGGTCCTACGGGACACAAGTGAGCATGAAAAACCAAATAGCAGATGTTGCTCACCGGTGCCTCTTTCATTAGTTATCCCATTACTACTCAGGTTAAGTTGTTTAGGTACCTCGTTATTCATCAGACACTCACATACCCTACACATGCTTTTCCACAACTCGCATGGCTCAAACAACTCCTGTAGTCATGGCTCATAGGATGGAGGAACAAGCTTCGGTGGGGTTTAAAAGTAAAGGCTATGCAGTACTTGGGATTCCATTTGATGCAATCGCGACTCAATGATGCAAGAATAAGGTAGAGGCAATAGGTACTGTATGTATGCAAGCATGTGGTAGTGCTTTCCTGGCAGCTCAGCTGAAGCGAGAGATGGATCTGGGCAGTACTCCTGTGATTTCGGGTAATTCTCCTACTGGGCGTCTATTCGAAGAAGAACCAAACAAACAAGGGCCAACATAAATACAGTGCACAAGCATATGAATTAAAATGAGACAAGCAAACAAGCATGCCATGATGAATGGTGCACAATTTACATGGCACTAAAGTAGCATGGCAAAGGTGAGGTGTGGATACAAGAAATAAAGCATTTTGTTATTTATTTAGCCAAGTTTTATTGTCATAAACAGTTCAGATTTTTAATAATGACATGATGCATGCTTCAATTCAGAACAAGGACTGCATAGATAGAACGGGCTCGTCACGCTGATCGATTTAGACATATTATTTGCCCAATTTGGAGTTATAGAATTAAAGTTATTAATTTATTAAGAAAAGGGCATTTTGTTGTAATTTTAATCATCTCGAAAATTTAAATGTTCAAACCCTATTTTGAATGGCATATTTGAAATCCTCACATTTTTCTGATTCTAAAACATATATTATATGTATTATTTGGATTTGTAAACTAAAAGTTATTTGAAAACTGGTTTGAATTTGAGTTTAAATAATTTGAATTTGTTTAAATAAAACAGGAAATAGAGAGGACTTTGTCACCCAGGCAAGCCTAGCCACAGCGGCTGATGGTGGGCCAGTTGCTGACTGGGCGGAACCGCGCGCGAATTCTTTTCTCAGCGCGGCCTGGCCAGCCTCTGCGACTGACGGGTGGGCTCAACTGGAAGCCCACGTGCCAGCGAACGAGCGCGCAGTGACTGCCAGGCGGGGCCGGGCTAGAGCGCAGGTTATGGCCTGAGGAACCGAGGGACTTTTCTGCAATACTCCCAGAGCGGCTAACAGGTGGGGTAGGCTGGACCGCGGGTTTAGGAAAATAAAAAGGTTGGGGGGGTTTCTGAAAGACGACGACGGCCCCCACTGTTCATCTGTTTCCTCTGACTAACTGATGGAAAAGCGGAGCGCGGTGACAGAGCGGCGTGACGGGGGCTCGATCCCGCGTCGCGGGCGCGCGCGCTGCGGGCGTTAGCCAGCGCGGTAGGGCGGGGTAGTTGATAGGAGGGTGGCTGGGGGCTAGGTAAGGCTCGTTGCTACGCGGAACCTTGTAGGCAACAGCGAGCGGCGGCGCACTGAAGGCGTTCGACGAAAAGAGCGGCGGCGCTAGACGGTGACGGCGAAGCGGAGGATGTCAGGGCAGTCGAGGGGCTCACCGCGGGTTGGTTGGTGTGGTCGGATCGGGCCGAGGAGCTGCGAAGCGGCGATGTTGCTGGCACCCCGGATCTAGGGTTTGGCGGCAGAGCGGCGAGGTACTGGCGGTCCTGGGTCTCCTTCTTCACGTCGGCGTGTACTAGGCGGGGTAGAGGAACGTCCTCGATCTCCTGGACCACCTCCACGTCGTGCTCACTGACTGGAACGAGGAGACGGCGGGGTAGACGGCGACTCCGGCGAGAGTGAGGTGTTGGCGAAAAGAGAAGAAGAAGGAGAGGAGAGGGCAGGTTGCTGGGGGATCTGGGAGAGGCGGAGGAGGCGTGTGGGGATGAGGACAATGCGAGGGGGAGGGAGGGGTAGCGTGTGGGCACGGCAGAGATAAAGGTGGTTTCGGCCACCTTTGTCTCTCCTCCTCACGTGCTGGCTCGGGCTGGGGAAGGTAGGGCTGGCAGGGTAGGAGGCTGCAGGTGGACCACGGTGAGGGGGAGGAGGACGGAGGAGCCAGCTGGCCGCGAGAGAGAGAGGGATCAGAGAGGGAACAGGGTAGCTAGGTTAGCTTAGAGGGGGCTCAGGTTAGGGTTTGCTAGGGTTGGGGTCAGGGTAGCTGAGGTGTGGGCCAGGGAGAGAGAGGGCCAGGTGGCCAGCTTGGTAGAGAGAGTGATAGAGAGAGGTGAGGTTAAGGTTAGGGTTTAGTGTAAAATTAGGGTTAGAAGTAATTAGAGAGAGATAGCTAGGTCAGATTTTATTAGGTATTTAGGTTTTAAAATTTGTTTATGAGACCATACCAAGAGGAAGATGGAGCTTGATCTAGCATAAGTTAAGGTGGGGAAGAAACCAAGAAAGAAAGAGGGAGAAAAGAGATATGTAGGATGAGCCTCATATGATCATGCATGAAGAGATTAAAATTGATAATGATATAGATGAGTATATGAGGGGTGGTGGAATGGAAGGAGATGGTCCACAAAGAAAAGATCCATTAAATCAAAGGAAAAAACCAATGGAATAAAAGGTGGTGAAGAAGTTTGCATGGCCCATGCAAAAATAATAATGCCATGATTTATTTTGTGAAAACAATAATAATATTATGGCATTATTCTTATGAATTTCCAAGAAGTGGAATAAAAGCCAAGCAAAAGAATTTAAAGGAGTTGATCCACCCCAACCCACATGAGCTAGAATAAATTCAAAGAAAAGAAATACAAGCTCATGGTTTAATGGAATGGTGGAATTATAATGTGGTGAAAAGAAAAGATAATGGAGGTGAATAAAAGATATGCCCCCAACTCAACTTGGGCATTAAACTATATATCAACAACCAAATACAATATCAAGAGGCAAATACAATTAATAATGCATATGGGAGAAGAACCAAAAGAAGAAGGGTTTTATATGATGCTCAAATGCAAGGTGGCATGATGACATGAGCATGGTATAATTATGGTGCAACAATTATATATAAGAAGTAGCCAATATCTTACTAGACCAAGTAGCATTAGAATTGTTAGACAATTGGGATGCTACAACTCTCCCCCACTAAACAGGAATCTCGCCCCGAGATTCTAGGAAGAAGAAGACTCAAAGAGGGTAGGATACTTGGCACGGAGCTCATCTTCACGTTCCCAAGTGGCTTCATCAATGGAATGGTGTGACCACTGCACCTTGCAGAACTTGATGGACTTGTTGCGAGTCCTTCTTTCTGCGACTTCAAGAATTTTTATGGGGTGTTCTTGATAAGAAAGATCTTCTTAGAGATTGATGAGTTCATGGTCCACGGTCCTGCCGGGATCCTTGAAGCACTTTTTGAGTTGAGAGATGTGGAAAACATCATGGACTTTGAGTTGTTCAGGGAGCTCAAGAGCATAAGCAACTTCTCCTCTTCTTCCACGAATTTTGAAAGGACCGATGTATCTAGGAGCCAGCTTTCCTTTGATACCAAAGCGGTGCGTGCCTCTCATGGGAGTGACACGAAGGTACACGAGATCACCAGGGACATACTCCATGTCCGTGTGCTTCATATCATAATTGCTCTTCTGGCGACTTTGAGCAATCTTCAGGTTTTCAAGAATGATGTGAACTTTCTCCTCCGCTTGAGTTACAATGTCGGGGCCAAACAATATTCTTTCACCTGCGCCCGACCAACCAATCGGAGTTCTGCATTTGCGACCATAGAGAGCCTCAAATGATGCCATCTTTAGAATTTTCTGGAAACTGTTGTTGTAAAAGAATTCAGCAGAAGGAAGGCATTCTTCCCACTTCATGCCGAAAGAGATAACGCAAGCACGGAGCATATCTTCCAGAATCGGATTGATCCTTTCAACTTGTCCTTGCGACTGAGGGTGGTAAGCTGTGTTGATGTTTAGTTTTGTTCCCAAAGCATTTTGGAAACTTCCCCAAAACTTGGAAGTGAAGATGCTTCCACGGTCTGAACTGATCTCAAGAGGAACTCCGTACAGAGAGACAATTCTGTTGATATAGAGCTCCGGCAACTGAATTGCAAAAATTGTTTCCTTAACTGGAAATAAATGAGCTACTTTGGAAAGCCTGTAAATAACAACAAAGATTGCATTGTTGCCCTTTTGCGACCTTGGAAAACCAGTGATGAAGTCCATCTCTACTTTCTGCCATTTCCATTCCGGAGGCTTCAATGGCTGTAGAAGACCGGAAGGTTTCTGATGGACAGCTTTAACTCTACGACAGACATCACACTCCGAGACATACTTGGCACAATATCGTTTCAAACCAGGCCACCAATATTGTGTTTTCAAGTCCATGTACATCTTAGTGCTGCCAGGGTGGATAGAAAGAACAGAATCATGCGCCTCCTTGAGAACTTGCTCTCTTAAACCCGGGTAGTTCAGAACAAACATCCGGTGTTCAAAGAAAAGAGTGCCTTGGTCGTCAACGTGGAAAGACTCATACTTCGGAAGCTGAATGTTGGAGATGATCTTTTTAGTGTAAGGATCACCAAGCTGAATGGAACGGACCTTTTCTTCCAAGAGAGGTGTTGCCAGAAGGTTCAGAAGATACCCTTGATCCACAATTTCAAGGTTGAGCTTGCGGAATTCCTCGCACAAGAGAGGCTGTTGTTCTTCCACCATGAGATTGTTGACATAAGCTTTTCGGCTGAGAGCATCGGCCATGACATTGGCTTTTCCCGGAGTGTAGTTGATGGTCAAATCGAAATCATTAATTGTTTCAATCCACCTCCTCTGACGAAGGTTGAGATCAGGCTGTGTGAAGATATACTTCAGACTCTTGTGATCAGAAAAGATCTCACAACGGTTGCCAAGCAAGTAATGCCTCCATACTTTCAAAGCAAAGATAACTGCTGCGTGTTCGAGGTCATGTGTAGGATAGTTGATTTGATGCGTCTTTAACTAACGAGATGCATAAGCAACAACTTGCTTTTCTTGCATAAGGACCGCACCCAATCCTTGCAATGAGGCATCACAGAATATCTGGAAAGGCTTTGATGTATCTGGAGGAACTAAGACTGGTGTGGAAGTGAGCTTCTCTTTGAGTGTTTCAAAGCTTGCTTGACATGCAGGAGTCCAAAGGTATTTCTTGCCTTTCTTGAGGAGATCGGTAAGAGGCTTCGCAATCTTTGAGAAGTTTTGAATGAATTGCCGGCAGTAACTGGCCAAACCAAGGAAACTCCAGACTTGTTTGACATTTATGGGTGGGAGACAGTCCATAATTGTCTTAATAGTTTCTAGGTTGACGGCGATGCCCTTGGCAGAGATGACGTGACCAAGGTAGGTGACTTGACGCAGCCAAAACTCAAAGTTGGAGAACTTTGCATACAGGCGGTTCTCACGAAGCTTGTTTAGGACACACCGAAGATGTTCTTCATGTTCTTCTTTTGACTTAGAATAGACTAGAATGTCATCCAAATATACCACAACGAACTTATCAAGATACTCCATGAAAACCGAGTTCATAAGCCTCGAGACGGTGGCAGGTGCATTGGTGAGATCGAAAGACATGGCCGTGTACTCATACAGGCCATAGCGGGTGGTGAAAGCTGTTTTGGGAACATCTTCCTTGCGAATCTTGATTTGATGATAACCACTTCTCAAATCAAGCTTAGAGAATACCACAGCTCCAGCTAGCTGATCGAAGAGATCATTAATTCGCGGAAGGGGATATTTATTCTTGATTGTTTTGGCATTGAGTGCCCGATAGTCAACACAAAGTCTATCAGTCTTGTCTCGCTTCTTCACAAAGATGGTTGGACTACCCCAAGAAGAAGTACTGTGCTGAATGAAACCCAACTTCTCTTGTTCATCCAACTGACGCTTAAGTTCAGCCAACTCAGCAGGACCCATTTTATAAGGCCGCTTGGAAATAGGAGCGGTACCAGGTTCAAGCTCAATGACAAACTCAACCTCACGATCCGGAGGCATACCTGGCAACTCTTCAGGAAAGACATCTGGAAACTCACAGACTACAGGAACACTCTGAATACCTTCCATAGCATCATCATTCAAAGCCGTCAAAGAATAAAGCTGAATTGCAGGAGTCAGACTTGGAGAATAGACTATATGGCCTTCAGGAATTTTCAGAGAAACCGAACGTTCAGCACAATCAATCACAGCTGCATTTGCTGTTAACCAATCCATGCCCAAGATAACATCAATATCAGAATTGCCCAGAATAATTAAGGAAGCCAGAAACAAAGAGCCACCAATCTCAATTTGATTGCCATGGCTGATTTTAGAAGATGCCATTGTTGCTCTAGGAGAAAGAACCATTAAACGCTTGGGGAGAGGATACATAGATAACCCATTCCTATCAGCAAAACTCGTAGAGACAAAAGAATGCGATGCACCAGAATCAAACAACACTCGTGCAGAAACTAAGTTAACAGGAAGCATACCCATGACAACTCCAGATGCCTGCTCAGCTTGAGCGACGTTGACACAGTTGGCACGAGCAACCGTAGACCCAGGCTTGGTGTTGATGTTGAGAGCCCGAGGTGGAGGTGCACGAATCATAGAAGCACTTGCTACAGGTCTTGGAGGTGGTGGTGGAAGAGCTTTGTTGTTCATTGGACAATTCCAGTGCTGATGCCCAGTGTTTCCACAAGTATAGCAAGCACCAGGTGGACGTGGACCAACATAGCCAGGGACTCCGCCAGGAGCTCCAGGGTAGTAGTGGTTGTAGCCCCTGGGAGCCGCAGTGAAGGAGTTTGGTGGCCTTGGTGCGTAGCTTGAAGATCTTGGTGGAGCAGGGAGCGACGGTGGGGTGTTAGGAACCCAGACACGACGCTTAGAAGGAGCTGTCATAGCAGAAGAGCTTGTTGTATCCTGGCTGTGTTTCTTTGACTCCTCAAACACTTGCCTACTTGCTTCTTCCTGCAGACCTGTGTGTTGGAGTTCCAGAAAAGATGCCGGCCTTTCATGAGTGATAGCATATTTGATGGAAGCATTGAGGCCCTGCCGAAACCTCTTTTTCTTTTTCTTGTCATCAGAGATCTCATCGCCACCATAACGAGAAAGGTTCATGAAGTTTCTGATGTAGGTGTTGACATTGTCAGTGCCCTGCTTGAGGTTGAGAAACACTTCCTTCATCCTTTCCATGACAATTTCTGACAGATATTGCTCTTTGAAAGCAGCAGTGAATTGCTCCCAAGTAGGCTGAAAACCAGAAATATCTGCCTTGAGGTAATTTTCCCACCAGAGAGCTGCATCTCCCTTTAGAAGGTGAGTAGCACATTTGACCCATTCTTGCTCGGGAACATCCGCAGTCATCAGCAACCTTGACACTTCACGAAGCCAGTCATCCGCATCAAGTGGCTGATCAAACACCTCAAATTAGCGTGGGTTCAACTTGAGAAAACTCTTGATGTCTCCTCGCTTGGGAGGTGGAGGTAGCGGAACAAACTCATTCCTCCTGACACTTTCCTCGAAGCGTTGTTGGTTCTGCTGCATAGTGCCCAAAGCATTTGCAATACTTGCCAAAGCAGCCCCAAGTTCAAGTGGTATGTCCTCCTCAGAACGACGTGGTGGTGCCATCCTGTGATTGATATAAAACACAAGTCAGTACTATAATGGAGAATGATAATAATCCAAAATAGTACCAAAATGGAATTAATCAAGATTAAAGGATGCAATTCACTGAGCTGATATTAAAATATCCACAAAGTTCAAGGAAACTAGAAGATATTAAGCATAACGCACACGACTGAACAAGGAGTGTGGTACACAAAAAAAAATTCCGCAAATTTCGGCATTAAAATACCACTATATGCGCAAAACCACTTAACGAATCAAGATTAGTAACTCTACTAGTTCAATATACAAAAGCAAATGATAAAAGTACTGGTATGGTCGCGACTCCATCCCGCACTCAAATCATTACTTTGCACATGAATCAGTAAAACACCTATCCCAATACCTTCTTCTTAAGATGAACCTAAAGATTGGTAACTACGAAAAAGAACACCCCAACAAGATAATGTCGGATAACAAAGAGTAAGATAGATCGCACCGGTATACAACGAATCAGAATAGATCGCGTCGGTTCACAAAGGCCTGTCGGTATGGAATGTACCAACACTTGATAACCAAAAGGCAGATAGTGATAACATTTGGATGCAACAGATAGACAAGGAATTCACACACACACGCACACACACACACACAACCTATGGTACTACGGAACCCAGAACACGTGAATCCTAGTTTGAATTTTAGAAGAGGATTGAAAACGTTACACTTCCTTACCAGAAAAGGGTGGGTGGGTGGGTAAGAAGAAAAATGGAAGCAGTCTTACTCTCACGTTTTGTTTTTCCCTAGTATACATAACTACCAAAATATTTGCTAGACTGACAACGACCATTTTGGCTGAGACCCTGAAGGGCGGGATGGCTCTGATACCAATTGTAACTACCTCGGTGAATTACGCTCTTAGTTACATGCCTGGATGAACGAAAGTGCTTAAAATAGTACGGTGGGGCCCAGGGCCACTCACGGTAGACCTTGCGGCCGTCCTAACCACTTTCAGACATCGGGACAAGAACGAGCGGCGTAATCGGCAGGCGAAGGGATCAACTACATACACAAATGAGTATGTAAGCAAGCCACATACAACAGTCCTCAGAGCCATTCCATATAAAAGAAATAGAAATATTGCAACGCCATATGGCAAGATTGCGGGTACACCTGTTCATCTGAATCAAACAATTTATCGTGTGAGACCCTAGGGGTACTCAGCAAGTCTTTATGCCACTAAAGGGGACACAACCTGGGGTGACGCAATTGCAGCAAACGATAAAGTCTAGCAATTCTATAGACACTCGCTAACCTTCCGCCTAACCAAAGATAGACGGAAGTCCGTGAATTAAGAACAACAGTTATAACAGTATAATTAACAGATCCATCCTCCTCCCCGCTTACCAACGAGGAAGCGGACGAACAACCCCCATCATCCGTTGGCAGTTTTATTAACAATTCCATGGGTATTGCACTATTTACTAGTCAAGTACTTAGTCAAATTAAAAGCAGTACTTTAGTTATACTTGTCTATGATCGAGAAACTCTGCTCCAAGTCGTCCATAACCGCGGACACGGCTTTCAGAAAGGTTTACCCTGCAGGGGTGCGCGAATAGCAACACACACTCGATCAACCTCGGAAAAACCAAATCAAAACCCAACGAGGCATTCACGACAAAGAAATCATAGGATTCAGTAATATTTTAGGGGGTCACCCCATTAAGCTACCCGCAACGAAGTTGGCCGGCTCCGAGACGGACCCAAGGTTTGCGCCAATGGCTGTAAACGACTAGGAACCCGAAAATGTGACTAGGCTTGTCGATACCGCGAAAACACTCCGCAATTCTTAAACAGTACAGGTGGAATGGAAGGAATGGAGATGGTCCACAAAGAAAAGATCCATTAAATCAAAGGAAAAACCAATGGAATAAAAGGTGGTGAAGAAGTTTGCATGGCCCATGCAAAAATAATAATGCCATGATTTATTTTGTGAAAACAATAATAATATTACGTCATTATTCTTATGCATTTCCTAGAAGTGGAATAAAAGCCAAGCAAAAGAATTTAAAGGGGTTGATCCACCCCAACCCACATGAGCTAGAATAAATTCAAAGAAAAGAAATACAAGCTCATGGTTTAATGGAATGGTGGAATTATAAGGTGGTGAAAAGAAAATATAATGGAGGTGAATAAACGATAGGCCCCCAACTCAACTTGGGCATTAAACAATATATCAACAACCAAATACAATATCAAGAGGCAAATACAATTAATAATGCTTATGGGAGAAGAACCAAAAGAAGAAGGGTTTTATATGATGCTCAAATGCAAGGTGGCATGATGACATGAGCATGGTATAATTATGGTGCAACAATTATATATAAGAAGTAGCCAATATCTTACTAGACCAAGTAGCATTACAATTGTTAGACAATTGGGATGCTACAATCCCCTGGTGTCATTGCATGTGTGTTTTTGTCATTAACCACATCTGGATCAACTAGTGTAATTGCATGTGTGTTCTTTTCATTAACCACATATGGATTCCCTAGTGTCATTGCATGTGTGTTCTTTTCATTAACCACAACTAGAGTTCATTGCATGTCTGTTCTTTTCATAGACGACATTCGGATCCACCAGAGATCATTGCACGTGTGTTCTTTTCACAAACCACCTATGGATCCACCAGTGTCATTGCATGTGTGTTGTTTTCATTAACCAAAGCTAGAGTCATTGCATGTCTGTTCTTTTCACAAACCGCATATCGATCCACCATTGTCATTAAAATGTGTATCCTTTCATTAACCATATATCGATCCACCAGTGTCATTCCATGTGTGTTCTTTTCATTAAACACATATGGATCCCCTAGTGTCATTGCACATGTGTTCTTTTCATTAACCACAACTAGAGTAATTGCATGTGTGTTCTTTTCACAAACCACATATGGATCCACCAGAGTTCATTTCATGTCTGTTCTTTTCAAAAACCACATATGGATCGACCAGAGTACATTACATGTCTGTTCTTTTCATAGACCACATATGGATCCACCAGAGATCATTGCATGTGTGTTCTTTTGACAAACCACCTATGGATCCACCAGTGTCATTGCATGTGTGTTATTTTCATTAACCACATATGGATCCCCTAGTGTCATTGCATGTGTATTCTTTTCATTAACCACATATCGATCCACCAATGTCATTGCATGTGTGTTCTTTTCATTAACCACATATGGATCCCTTAGTGTCATTGCATGTGTGTTCTTTTCATTAACCACAACTAGAGTCATTGCATGTGTGTTCTTTTCACAAACCACATATGGATCCACCAGGGTTCATTGCATGTCTGTTCTTTCCAAAAACCACATATGGATCCACCATTGTCATTGAATCCGTATTCTTTCATTAACCACATATGGATCCACCAGTTTCATTGCATGTGCGTTCTATTCATTAACCACATATGAATCCCCTAGTGTAATTGCATGTGTGTTATTTTCATTAACCAAAGCAAGAGCCATTGCATGTGTGTTCTTTTCACAAAAAACATATGGATCCACCGTAGTTCATTTCATGTCTGTTCTTTTCACACACCACATATGGATCCACCAGTGTCATTGAATATGTGTTCTTTTCACAAACCACATATGGATCCACCAGTGTCATTGCATGTGTGTTCTTTTCACAAACCATATATGGATCTACCAGTGCCATTGCATGTGTGTTCTTTTCATTATCCACATATGGATCCACCAGTGTCATTGCATGTGTGTTTTTTTCATTAACCACATATGGATCCACTAGTGTCATTGCCTGTGTGTTCTTTTCATTAACCACAACTAGAGTCATTGCATGTCTGTTCTTTTCACAGTCCACATATGGATCCACCAGTGTCATTGCATGTGTGTTATTTTCATTAA
Source organism: Avena eriantha (assembly GCA_910589775.1). Taxonomy (NCBI): domain Eukaryota; kingdom Viridiplantae; phylum Streptophyta; class Magnoliopsida; order Poales; family Poaceae; genus Avena; species Avena eriantha. The sequence continues at coordinate 16,017 of CAJUXJ010001835.1, read as the reverse complement.
CCACATATGGATCCCCTAGTGTCATTGCATGTGTGTTCTTTTCATTAACCACATATCGATCCACCAATGTCATTGCATGTGTGTTCTTTTCATTAACCACATATGGATCCCCTAGTGTCATTGCATGTGTGTTCTTTTCATTAACCACAACTAGAGTCATTGCATGTGTGTCCTTTTCACAAACCACATATGGATCCACCAGGGTTCATTGCATGTCTATTCTTTCCAAAAACCACATATGGATCCACCATTGTCATTGAATCCGTATTCTTTCATTAACCACATATGGATCCACCATTTTCATTGCATGTGCGTTCTTTTCATTAACCACATATGGATCCCCTAGTGTAATTGCATGTGTGTTATTTTCATTAACCAAAGCTAGAGCCATTGCATGTGTGTTCTTTTCACAAAAAACATATGGATCCACCGTAGTTCATTTCATGTGTGTTCTTTTCACACACCACATATGGATCCACCAGTGTCATTGAATATGTGTTCTTTTCACAAACCACATATGGATCCACCAGTGTCATTGCATGTGTGTTCTTTTCATTAACCACATATGGATCCCCTAGTGTCATTGCATGTGTGTTCTTTTCATTATCCACATATGGATCCACCAGTGTCATTGCATGTGTGTTTTTTTCATTAACCACATATGGATCCACTAGTGTCATTGCCTGTGTGTTCTTTTCATTAACCACAACTAGAGTCATTGCATGACTGTTCTTTTCACAGTCCACATATGGATCCACCAGTGTCATTGCATGTGTGTTCTTTTCATTAACCAAAGCTAGAGTCATTGCATGTCTGTTCTTTTCACAAACCTCATATGGATCCACCATTGTCATTGAAATATGTATTCTTTCAATAACCACATATGGATCCACCAGTGTCATTGCATGTGTGGGTTATTTTCATTAACCACAGATGGATCCCCTAGTGTCATTGCATGTGTGTTATTTTCATTAACCAAAGCTAGAGTTATTGCATCTGTGTTCTTTTTGTTGGAAATATGCCCTAGAGACAAATAGTAGTAAGGACTATTATCATATTTCATATAGTTTATGATTAAGTTTTATATCATGCTATAACTGTATTGAGTGGAAACATCAATACACGTGTGATATACAAACAAACCAGGGGTTCCTAGTGAAACTCTAGTCACTGGTTCATTGGTCAACAGATGATCATGTTTCCTGATCATGTGGCATTTATGCCAGTTGGAAATGAGGTCATCTCATTCTGTGAATGAGATGATGAAGCAATACCCAACCTAAACATCGTGATTCGAGCATGTCACGAAGTTCAAGTTACGATGATTAGAAATGGATCCTCGTAGACTATTCCTTAGACCGTGAGGCTATATCAATCACTGTCTCCCGAGAGTGCTTAGATAGCATCAAACGCCATCTGGTAAAACAGTGGTTATAAAGGTGTGTTCAGGTATTCGGAGGAAACCGTAGAGGCAATATATGTCAAGAGCGGGATTTGTTCGTCCATGTGACGGGAAGATACTCAAGGGCCCACTCGGAGAAGTTATATCCAATAGCTGCGCAGCGTTTGATTAGATCACGGGGATATCACTTGTCGGAACGAGTCAAATAGCGTTGTTCAGTAACGAGATTGAACTCGACATGAAGATGTCATTGATCAGGTCCCGGGCAATGCAAGTATCGAATGACAAAGGGAATAAGACACGACTGTCCCTGTTCAAATGACGAAAGATCTTCGTGGAACGCACCGGGGTCACGTGACCATCCAGGTCCCTTTGTTGATCATTTGTGCGGGAGTGTCCTGACCATGTCTGGAGTGTTCCCGAACCATAGGGTATCACACTTAAGGGATTTATGATGCTTAGAGAGTGTTTATAGGATCGGTAGAATCGCCGAAGAAAAGAAGGGAGAAAATCGAAAGGGTTTCGGTAAGTCCGGAGGATGTTCGGAGTGGAGGTGGAAGGTGTTCCATGGCCACGGAGATTAGATAATGTGTGAATGAATGTTAAATATTGATTTAATCATTTATTCATAATTATATAATAAAGAGAAAATGAATTAAAAGGTCAAAAGGCTTAATGGGCCAATTCTGGAGGGAGAGGGCCCATTAGGGAAAAGGAGAAAGGGGAGAAGGGAAAGGGGGAGGCCGGCTGGGCCAAGACCCCCCCCCCCCCCCCCCCCCCCCCCCGCGTGCGGGGCCCACTAGTGGCCGGCGGCCACCTCCTCCCCCCTCCTCTCCTTTAGTCCCACCACGGGACTTGAGGGGAGGTAGTACCTTCCCTCCCCCTATATAAGGTGGGGTTTTTGGCCTAGAAAAGACACACAAATAATCAATAAAGGTCTCCCCACTTTTGGGAGGACCTCCAATTGATATTTTCTCTCTCCCCCTCACTCTCTCGTGACCGTGGTCCCAAGTCTGGACTGCGCGAGCGAGAGACATCTTCACCACGGAGCGCCGTCGCGCTGCAAGATTCGGATCCGAGAGCTCTACTTCCGCAGCTGCTACTGGATCGGGGAAGCGGGAGTCATCGTCAGGCACCGGACGTGTGTAACTCCCACGAGGTGTCACACTTGAGGCACTCAAGTCATTGGAGCCAGAACAAGTGCAAGGACTTCATCACGACCTTGAGGTCGGCTTCGGCTCGTCTACATCAACCACGCTCTCCTGAGCGTTGACAAGGCTTTTCGGTCTTCAATGGAAAGTTTGCGCAAAGCCCCTCCCGTTACTGTATTACTAATAGATAGGTACTGGCAGCTTCAGTGGTTTAGGCGCGTAGAGTAAAATTTATTGTTTTATGCGCGGAACCCCTACAGTGGTATCAGAGCTAGATCTATGCGTAGTAATGCTAGTACGGGTAGAACACATGAGATGTAGCGTGTGGGCGTTGATCTTTTAGTTGTTACCCTCCCACGTGTACTTGTGTATACCGCAGCAATGCTTGATGAAGCGGCCCCCAACCGACTTTACGCGTTCATTCGCGAGACTAGTCCACGCTTGACATACGGCTTGTACCGTATAAAGTGGCTTAGGGGGTGTATGTCTCTCTCGCATTAGTTGGTATGCTATTTGCAACGGAGGGCCCCGAAAGGGGTGTAGTAGAGACAACTACTTGATCAACGTTGTGCTGAAATTTCGTAGGTAAGTACGGTACTTGTACGAAAGCCCATTCAGCCACATAAAACATGCAAAGATAAAGTAGAGGCGTCTAACTTTTTTTTGCAGGGGGCCTTGCTTTGTGATATGGTTGTGGCAAAGGTAAAGTAATTACCTTTTGTTGCATAGTAGTAGACAGTCACGAAGGTGACGAACTACCACGCTGGAATAACACTGGTAACCTAGTATCTACGGCGCCGAAACCCTGGCGTCAGAACCCGGTGACGGCGGATGGAAATCACGACGTGAAGGACCATATCACATAGCATTTACATTCAATGTTATTGTTTGTATGTCTTATTGTGTGCTAGTATTAGATACTCGACAGTAGCCTACTAAGAAGATCCCTGTTAAAATAACCAACGATTGTGTTCCCCCTTAGTGTGCACCACCAAGAAAGTTCTTCGGTATGAGGCGATCCAGGGTGACAGGCCTAGGTGTCATACATATCTACATTCACATACAGTGGGTGTAAGCCATGTTGCACAGCGAATACACTAAGGTTGAGTTGGCGATCCTAGCACGCTAGAGAAGTGTGGCCTCGGAATGCGGATGGTCGAAAGATCGAGCACGAGTCGCATGAATGATGTGACCGACGTTTAGCGTCCACCCTTGAACCCACATTGATGGCCGTGACGATCGGGGGAGATGTGGCTGATAGGGGTCGTGTTATCACTAGGAACCCTCACTGGGGATAGATGTTTCTGAGTGGAGTTATTATTAACTCATTTAATTATAAACTTAGTCTAAATTCCTTTTGCAATTATAAATGTATAAAATGGTTTCTGCCGAGATTACCTTTCTCGTCGACGATTGGTTAAAAGGAGAAAAGCTCAAGTTAGATGGATCCAACTTTTCTGCATGGGTCATACGCCTATTTGATCTCCTTGGGGAGAACGATGTAGCTGACTACATGACCTGCGAGATGTATTTGGAGCCACCCTATTCTCATGAGACCCAGGAGCAGCGGGATATGCGTTGTCGTCGTCGTGTGATGGCCACATTTATATCAGTGACCATGCGCCTCGGAATGGAGGATGGGCTGTGGCCAATGGTGGGGAGTCTTAAGCCCCGAATGGTCATGGCACATCTGAGAGCACATTTTGTGGAACAAGTGCGCATGTGGGAGTATGAGCTGATGGGAGACTTCCTCTCCATAAAGATGGAGGAGGGCTCCTCACTAGATGAGCACTTATTGCGCCTCTACGATGCGTATATGAGTCTCGCATACTACCTGGACAACTGGTACTCAAGCTCATTTGCGATGGGAGTTGTGCTACGGTCGCTTTCTCCAAGCTTCCAAGCACAAGTCAGGATCTGCGTTATGAGAGGTGACACGGAAACATTGGATTTCCTTGAGTTCATATCACATTTCAGAAATGTGATAGATGAACCCAACGTCACTGGAGTCGTCAACGACAAAGGTATACATTTGATATACAGTTTTATAAATGTTATAATCTTGCAAACACATTTGCAGTGTTAAAGTATATCTGATACTTGTTCTGTTTTGGTGAAAACAGGTCCTTCTGCATAGAGGTGCTTGCTGGAGAGGAGGTGACGTTGCGTGTTGATGGCAAGCATGATGATGACGGCCAACGACACTCTCCCTCGACATTTATCACTTAGTTTGTGTTTAGGATGATTAATGTAATCAAGAGATTTGGACTTCTTTAGTGTGTCTCACACTTCGTGAGACAGTTATTCATATCAGTTTGTAACAAACGGTTGTTCTACTTTTATGAATGGTTTCTATTCGTGTTAATATCTTGTTTTATTACTTGTGAATTATCCTTGTTGTTTGAAACTAATTGATCATGTATGAACATTTGTAAAACATTAAAATGCCTTGTTTAAAATACCCAACTTAATGATATTTCATTGATGAATGAAACCATTGTTTGAATTCAAAGTTATGTGATAATATGTAAAAGTCATTCGATTTGTTCTCACATATAAATCATGCCTAAGTTTGGCAAAATAACTTGAACACCGTGTATTACTTGAATACAAAGTGTTTAATGAATTGTTAAAAGTATATACATATTCGATGTATTGTGTTTTAACAAAAATGGTAGTTATCATTAAATGATTGTTTAAATGTGTAAAGTAAGTTTACCAAAGGAAACATGAATATGAAACTATTTGATTTGATCAAAGAATTTCATCAACAAAGGGTATAAATATAAAAGGGAATCCAATTGCTATGATTTGATCAATAGTAATGAAATTCGAATTTATAAGAATGGCATAAAAGAAATTGTGAAATGCAAAGTGTTTTGAAATGTCAAAATGCAAAGCATCACAAAATGATATTAGATATCAAAGGGGGTTGAATAGAAGGCACCAAATAAATCGTTGTAGTATATATGTGGAGACCATTAGTTTAGAAATAGTTAGCACTCAATTGGAATTAGTGAACCATTTGAATTCATGAAAGTTTTGGGGTTATTCGATATAACCAAAACAATAGCGAATAAGTCCTTGTAGTATATTCATTGGAAACTTTGAATACAAAACCCATAGCTCCAACCAAAAGGAAATCAAAACTTGTATTGCTTGGTTTTTGGTGCATCCTTGAGAAAGCTCACTTCTAGTGATGTTTCTCAATTATGGAGCAAATGGAAAATTAGTGTAAAACACGATGAGGATTCAAAACCCTGCATCAGAGTGTTGAGAAGCGCAACGGACAGCGTTCCTGAACAATTCTCTTCACAGAAGGAAAGAATCAATGATTTTGATCATTGTGTGTTTTTCCCTCCACTATTGTTTTCACTATATGACGTAGGATTCAAAATGTAAATCCATATCTTGTATGGAGACATTTGTGAATTACTTATCATGATTTTTTGAATATGACATACCTACAAACTACAAAGGAAATGATGGTAAACTAGAATTATGAGAAATCCTAGAAGCAAGATTCCCTTGAGATTAGAAAGCAATTCATTGCTGAATCTCACAAGTAAAAGGAGTTACTTGGAATTTTCCCAAATGACTGCAAAGCCATAGTAGAAAAAAGGGGAGTGAATGACAAAAGCACAATTTGTCAAGTATTGGACAAATTCAAATGAATTTGATTCATGTGTGCTAAATGCCTAGTGGATTTAAAACTAGTAAAGTACTAATCTCATAGTAAATCTCCAAGTTTGATATTTAATCAAAAGGATTTTGAAGTTATTCAAAATAGTAAGGAGATATGCAATTTGCATAAAATTGAGTGGGAGCTATGAAAGTCTTCCTGAAACAATATGTGGTTGACATATTTTTAAGTGGGAGCAACATAAGACTCAAATTCAAATATGTAGGAACATAGTTTGAGTAAGAGTACTGACTCATACCCAAATATGTTAGCAACATATTTTGAGTGGGAGCTTATAGGAGTAATTCTTAAAGTAAGTTAAGGATGAAAGCGCAAATACTTATAAATAATGATTTATAAGATGTAGAAGTTGATGATAGATGTATTATGATATTATGTAGTATTCCTTAAGGGATTCTGGAAAAGTGTTTCGAGATAGAAGTTAATTAAGGAACTAGTCCTTGATAACTCAAATTAGGAATAGCATTAAGTTTAATATCAATGGTGAAAAGAAAGAAAAAGGATGATCATCATCCACTATGTTGAGACATAGGTTCTATCTTAGAAACCATGATGATAAACTTAGCATAATATGTGATCCAGATACGGAACGTTTGAAAGTGATCAAGTTCGAATCACAGAATGTTAAGCTAAGTCTGTCCGCAGTATCTAGTAGAGAACTGTAGACATATTTTCCAAATCCATAACGGATAAAATATCTTAAAGCATAAAGAGTTATGTTATACGGGAATATGTTGGAAACTCCTGTAGATACCAATTAAAGTCAAATAGGAAGCGAGGTCAACAAAACATCGAAAGTTGCATAGAGTGCACTAAGTGTTTCGATGAATACATTTATAATAATAGATAAGGGTACCATCTAAAGTGTTATATAATGTTATGGCGGGGCTAATTTGCTTACGTAGAATGATGTGTCCCAGGGCACAGTGCCCATGAGAAAGCCCTCAAGGTTGATCTAACGTCACTGTAGGCTCCTGGAATCAGGCCTCGTTCTGCTGCCATAGCGACGGTGCATACACACAGATGGTGTCATGTAATGATAGAATATTAATGTCAATCAAAGTGACATTAGTAAGTTGCAAAGGATCTGGGACTGTAAAGTACAGAACCAAGACTCGACCTCTTCCATGAGCAAGCATGTTCTAGGTACCGGTTATATGCTGCCAATAATTAAGAACAAATGCAGCTAGTGTATTTGTACTCTAGTGCAAGTGGGAGACTGTTGGAAATATGCCCTAGAGACAAATAGTAGTAAGGACTATTATCATATTTCATCTAGTTTATGATTAAGTTTTATATCATGCTATAACTATATTGAGTGGAAACATCAATACACGTGTGATATACAAACAAACCAGGGGTTCCCAGTGAGACTCTAGTCACTGGTTCATTGGTCAACAGATGATCATGTTTCCTGATCATGTAGCATTTATGCCAGTTGGAAATGAGGTCATCTCATTCTGAGAATGAGATGATGAACCAATACCCAACCTAAACATCGTGATTCGATCATGTCACGAAGTTCAAGTTACGATGATTAGAAATAGATCCTCGTAGACTATTCCTTAGACCGTGAGGCTATATCAATCATTGTCTCCCGAGAGTGCTTAGATAGCATCAAACGCCATCTGGTAAAACGGTGGTTATAAAGGTGTGTTCAGGTATTCGGAGGAAACCGTAGTGGCAATATATGTCAAGAGCGGGATTTGTCCGTCCATGTGACGGGAAGATACTCAAGGGCCCACTCGGAGAAGTTATATCCAATAGCTACGCAGCGTGTGATTAGATCACATATCACTTGTCGGAACGAGTCAAATAGCGTTGTTCAGTAACGAGATTGAATTCAACATGAAGATGTCATTGATCAGGTCTCGGGCAATGCAAGTATCGAATGACAAAGGGAATAAGACACGACTGTCCCGGTTCAAACGACGAAAGATCTTCGTGGAACGCATAGGGGTCACATGGCCATCCAGGTCCCTCTGTTGATCATTGGTGCGGGAGTGTCCCGACCATGTCTGGAGTGTTCCTGAACCATAGGGTATCACACTTAAGGGCTTGATGATGCTTAGAGAGTGTTTATAGGATCGGTAGAATCACCGAAGAAAAGAAGGGAGAAACCGGAAGGGTTTTGGTATGTCCGGAGGATGTCCGGAGTGGAGGTGGAAGGTGTTCCATGGCCACGGAGATTAGATAATGTGTGAATGAATGTTAAATATTGATTTAATCATTTATTCATAATTATTTAATAAAGAGAAAATCAATTAAAAGGTCAAAATGCTTAATGGGCCAATTCCGGAGGGAGAGGGCCCATTAGGGAAAAGGAGAAAGGGGATAAGGGGCAAGGGGAGGCTGGCTGGGCCAAGCCCCACCTCACGCGCGGGCCCACTAGTGGCCGGCGGCCACCTCCTGCCCCCCTCCTCTCCTTTAGTCCCACCCCGGGACTTGAGGGGAGGTAGTACCTCCCCTCCACCTATATAAGGTGGGGCATTTGGCCTAGAAAAGGCACACAAATAATCAATAAAGGTCTCCCCACTTTTGGGAGGATCTCCAATTGATATTTTCTCTCTCCCCCTCTCTCTCTCTCGTGGCCGTGGTCCCAAGTCTGGAATGCGCGAGCGAGAGACATCTTCACCGCGGAGCACCGTCGCGCTGCGGGATTCGGATCCGGGAGCTCTACTTCCACAACTGCTGCTAGATCGGGGAAACAGGAGTCATCGTCAGGCACCAGACGTGTGTAACGCCCACGAGGTGTCACACTTGAGGCACTCAAGTCGTTGGAGCCAGAAGGAGCGCAAGGACTTCATCAGAACCTTGAGGTCGCCTTCGGCTCGTCTACATCAACCAAGCTCACTTGAGCATTGACAAGGCTTTTCGGTCTTTGAGGGTAAGTTCGTGAAAAGCCCCTCCCGTTACTGTATTACAAAAATATAGGTCTTGGCAGTTTCAGGGGTTCAGGGGCGTAGTGTAAAATTTATTGTTTTTACGCGCGGAACCCCTACACTTTTAACAAACCACATATGGATCCACCAGAGTTCATTTCATGTGTGTTCTTTTCACAAACCACATATGGATCCAGAAGTGTCATTGCATGTGTGTTCTTTTCACAAACCACATAAGGATCCAGAATTGTCATTGCATGTGTGTTATTTTCATTAACCACATATAGATCCCCTAGTGTCATTGCTTGTGTGTTCTTGTCATTAACCACATCTAGATCAACCAGTGTCATTGCATGTGTGTTCTTTTTATTAACCACATATGGATACCCTAGTGTCATTGCATGTGTGTTCTTTTCATTAACCACAACTACTCATTGCATGTGGGTTCTTTTCATAAACCACATATGGATCCACCAGAGTTCATTGCATGTCTGTTCTTTTCACAAACCATATATGGATCCACCAGAGTTCATTGCATGTCTGTTCTTTTCATAGACCACATTTGGATCCACCAGAGATCATTGCACGTGTGTTCTTTTCACAAACCACCTATGGATCCACCAGTGTCATTGCATGTGTGTTGTTTTCAGTAACCAAAGCTAGAGTCATTGCATGTCTGTTCTTTTCACAAAACACATATCGATCCACCATTGTCATTGAAATGTGTATTCTTTCATTAACCATATATGGATCCACCAGTGTCATTGCATGTGTGTTCTTTTCATTAACCACATACGGATCCCCTGGTGTCATTGCATGTGTGTTCTTTTCATTAACCAAATCTAGACTCATTGCATGTCTGTTCATCTAACAAACAACATATGGATCCACCAGAGTTCATTTCATGTGTGTTCTTTTAAAAAACCACATATGGAACCACCAGTGTCATTGCATGTATGTTCTTTTCACAAACCACATAAGGATCCACAAGTGTCATTACATGTGTGTTATTTTCATTGACCCCATATGGATCCCCTAGTGTCATTGCAACTTTTCATTAACCACATCTGGATCCACCAGGGTCATTGCATGTGTGTTCTTTTCATTAACCACATATGGATCCCCTAGTGTCATTGCATCTATGTTCTTTTCATTAACCACTACTAGAGTTATTGCATGTATGTTCTTTTCACAAACCACATATGGATCCACCAGAGTTCATTACATGTCTTGTTTTTTCGCAAACCACATATGGATCGACCAGACTTCATTGCATGTCTGTTCTTTTCATAGACAACATATGGATCCACCAGAGATTATTGCATGTGTGTTCTTTTCACAAACCACCTATCGAGCCACCATTGTCATTGCATGTGTGTTACTCTCATTAACCACATATGGATCCCCTAGTGTCGTTGCATGTGTGTTCTTTTCATTAACCACAACTAGAGTCATTGCATGTGTGTTCTTTTCAGAAATCACATATGGATCCACCAGAGTTCATTGCATGTCTATTCTTTCCAAAAACCACATATGGATCCACCATTGTCATAGAAATGTGTATTCTTTCATTAAGCACATATGGATCCACCAGTTTCATTGCATGTGCCTTCTCTTCATTAACAACATATGGATCCCCTAGTTTCATTGCATGTGTGTTATTTTCATTAACCAAAGCTAGAGTCTTTGCATGTGTGTTCTTTTCACAAACCACATATGGATCCACCATAGTTCATTTCATGTGTGTTCTTTTCACAAACCACATATGGATCCACCAGTGTCATTGCATGTGTATTCTTTTGATTAACCACATATGGATCCCCTAGTGTCATTGCGTGTGTGTTCTTTTCATTAACCACATATGGATCCACTAGTGTCATTGCATGTGTGTTTTTTTCATTAACCACATATGGATCCACTAGTGTCATTGCATTTGTGTTCTTTTCATTAACCACAACCAGAGTCATAGCATGTCTGTTCTTTCACAAACCACATATGGATCCACCAGTGTCATTCCATGTGTGTTCTTTTCATTAACCAAAGCTAGAGTCATTGCATGTCTGTTCTTTTCACAAACTATATATGGATCCCCGAGTGTCATTGCATGTGTGTTCTTTTCGTTAACCACATATAGATCCACCAGTGTCATTGCATGTGTGTTCTTTTCATTAAGCACATATGGATCCACTAGTGTCAGTGCATGTGTGTTCTTTTCATTAACCACAGCTAGATTCATTTCATGTCTATTCTTTTCACAAACCACATATGGATCCAGCAGTGTCATTGCATGTGTGTTCTTTTCATTAACCAAAGCTAGAGTCATTGCATATCTGTTCTTTTCACAAACCACATATGGATCCACCATTGTCATTGAAATGTGTATTCTTTCAATAACCACATATGGACATACCAGTGTCATTGCATGTGTGGGTTCTTTTCATTAACCACATATGAATCCCCTCGTGTCATTGCATGTGTGTTCTTTTCATTAACCAAATCTAGACTCATTGCATGTCTGTTCATCTAACAAACAACATATGGATCCACCAGAGTTCATTTCATGTGTGTTCTTTTAAAAAACCACATATGGAACCACCAGTGTCATTGCATGTATGTTCTTTTCACAAACCACATAAGGATCCACAAGTGTCATTACATGTGTGTTATTTTCATTGACCCCATATGGATCCCCTAGTGTCATTGCAACTTTTCATTAACCACATCTGGATCCACCAGGGTCATTGCATGTGTGTTCTTTTCATTAACCACATATGGATCCCCTAGTGTCATTGCATCTATGTTCTTTTCATTAACCACTACTAGACTTATTGCATGTATGTTCTTTTCACAAACCACATATGGATCCACCAGAGTTCATTACATGTCTTGTTTTTTCGCAAACCACATATGGATCGACCAGACTTCATTGCATGTCTGTTCTTTTCATAGACAACATATGGATCCACCAGAGATTATTGCATGTGTGTTCTTTTCACAAACCACCTATCGAGCCACCATTGTCATTGCATGTGTGTTACTCTCATTAACCACATATGGATCCCCTAGTGTCGTTGCATGTGTGTTCTTTTCATTAACCACAACTAGAGTCATTGCATGTGTGTTCTTTTCAGAAATCACATATGGATCCACCAGAGTTCATTGCATGTCTATTCTTTCCAAAAACCACATATGGATCCACCATTGTCATAGAAATGTGTATTCTTTCATTAAGCACATATGGATCCACCAGTTTCATTGCATGTGCCTTCTCTTCATTAACAACATATGGATCCCCTAGTTTCATTGCATGTGTGTTATTTTCATTAACCAAAGCTAGAGTCTTTGCATGTGTGTTCTTTTCACAAACCACATATGGATCCACCATAGTTCATTTCATGTGTGTTCTTTTCACAAACCACATATGGATCCACCAGTGTCATTGCATGTGTATTCTTTTGATTAACCACATATGGATCCCCTAGTGTCATTGCGTGTGTGTTCTTTTCATTAACCACATATGGATCCACTAGTGTCATTGCATGTGTGTTTTTTTCATTAACCACATATGGATCCACTAGTGTCATTGCATTTGTGTTCTTTTCATTAACCACAACCAGAGTCATAGCATGTCTGTTCTTTCACAAACCACATATGGATCCACCAGTGTCATTCCATGTGTGATCTTTTCATTAACCAAAGCTAGAGTCATTGCATGTCTGTTCTTTTCACAAACTATATATGGATCCCCGAGTGTCATTGCATGTGTGTTCTTTTCGTTAACCACATATAGATCCACCAGTGTCATTGCATGTGTGTTCTTTTCATTAAGCACATATGGATCCACTAGTGTCAGTGCATGTGTGTTCTTTTCATTAACCACAGCTAGATTCATTTCATGTCTATTCTTTTCACAAACCACATATGGATCCAGCAGTGTCATTGCATGTGTGTTCTTTTCATTAACCAAAGCTAGAGTCATTGCATATCTGTTCTTTTCACAAACCACATATGGATCCACCATTGTCATTGAAATGTGTATTCTTTCAATAACCACATATGGACATACCAGTGTCATTGCATGTGTGGGTTCTTTTCATTAACCACATATGAATCCCCTCGTGTCATTGCATGTGTGTTCTTTTCATTAACCAAAGCTAGAGTCATTGCATGTGTGTTCTTTTAACAAACCACATATGGATCCACCAGAGTTCATTTCATGTGTGTTCTTTTCACAAACCACATATGGATCCACTAGTGTCATTGCATGTGTGTTCTTTTCACAAACCACATAAGGATCCACAAGTGTCATTGCATGTGTGTTATTTTCATTAACCACATATGTATCCCCTAGTGTCATTGCATGTGTGTTCTTGTCATTAACCACATCTAGATCCACCAGTGTCATTGCATGTGTGTTCTTTTCATTAACCACAACTAGAGTCATTGCATGTGTGTTCTTTTCAGAAATCACAACTAGAGTTATTTCATGTGTATTCTTTTCATAAACCACATATGGATCCACCAGAGTTCATTGCATGTTTTTTATTTTCACAAACCATATATGGATCCACCAGAGTTCATTGCATGTCTATTCTTTTCATAGACCACATTTGGATCCACCAGAGATCATTGCATGTGTGTTCTTTTCACAAACCAACTATGGATCCACCAGTGTCATTGCATATGTGTTATTTTCATTAACCACATATGGATCCCTAGTTACATTGCATGTGTGTTCTTTTCATTAACCACATATGGATCCACCAGTGTCATTGCATGTGTGTTCTTTTCGTTAACCACATATGGATCCCCTAGTGTCATTGCATGTGTGTTCTTTTCATTAACCACCACTAGATTCATTGCATGTGTGTTCTTTTCACAAACCACATATGATTCGACCAGAGTTCATTCCATGTCTGTTCTTTTCACAAACCACATATGGATCCACTATTGTCATTGAAATGTGTATTCTTTCATTAACCACACATGGATCCACCAGTTTCATTGCATGCGCGTTCTTTTCATTAACCACATATGGATCCCCTAGTGTCATTGGATGTGTGTTATTTTCATTAACCAAAGCTAGAGTCATTGCATGTGTGTTCTTTTCACAAACCACGTATGGATCCACCAGTGTCACTGCATGTGTGTTCTTTTCACAAACCACATAAGGATCGACAAGTGTCATTGCATGTGTGTTATTTTCATTAACCACATATGGATCCCCAAGTGTCATAGCATGTGTGTTCTTGTCATTAACCACATCTGGATCCACTAGTGTCTTTGCATGTGTGTTCTTTTAATTAACCACATATGGATCCCCTAGTGTCATTACATGTGTGTTATTTTCATTAACCACAACTAGAGTCGTTGCATGTGTGTTCTATTCATTATCCACAACTAGACTCATTGCATGTGTGTTCTTTTCGTAAACCACATATGGATCCACCAGAGTTCATTGCATGTCTGTTCTTTTCACAAACCATATATGGATCCACCAGAGTTCATTACATGTCTGTTCTTTTCATAGACCACATTTGGATCCACCAGAGATCATTGCATGTGTGTTCTTTTCACAAACCACCTATGGATCCAGCAGTGTCATTGCATGTGTGTTATTTTCATTAACCACATATGGATCCCTAGTGTCATTGCATGTGTGTTCTTTTCATTAACCACATATGGATCCACCAGTGTCATTGCATGTGTGTTCTTTTCATTAACCACATATGGATCCCCTAGTGTCATTGCATGTGTGTTCTTTTCATTAACCACATATGGATCCACCAGTGTCATTGCATGTGTTTTCTTTTCATTAACCACATATGGATCCACTAGTGTCATTGCATGTGTGTTCGTTTCATTAACCACAACTAGAGTCATTGCATGTCTATTATTTCCACAAACCACATATGGATCCACCAGTGTCATTGCATGTGTGTTCTTTTCATTAACCAAAGCTAGAGCCATTGCATGTCTGTTCTTTTCACAAACCACATATGGATCCACCATTATCATTGAAATGTGTATTCTTTCAATAACCACATATGGATCCACCAGTGTCATTGCATGTGTGGCTTATTTTCATTAACCGCATATGGAGCCCCTAGTGTCATTGCGTGTGTGTTCTTTTCATTACTCAAAGCTAGAGTCATTGCATGTGTGTTCTTTTCACAAACAACATATAGATCCACCATAGTTCATTTCATGTGTGTTCTTTTCACAAACCATATACGGATCCACCAGTGTTATTGCATGTGTGTTATTTTCACGAACCACATATGGATCCACCAGTGTCATTGCATGTGTGTTATTTTCATTAACCACATATGGATCCCCTAGTTTCATTGCATGTGCGTTCTTTTCATTAACCACATATGGATCCACCAGAGTTCATTGCATGTCTGTTCTATTCAGAAACCATATATGGATCCACAAGAGTTCATTTCACGTCGGTTCTTTTCATAGACCACATTTGGATCCATCAGACATCATTGCATGTGTGTACTTTTCACAAACCACCTATGGATCCACCAGTCTCATTGCATCTGTGTTATTTTTATTAACCACATATGGATCCCCAGTGTCATTGCATGTGTGTTATTTTCATTAACCACATATGGATCCCCTAGTGTAATTGTATGTGTGTTCTTTTCATTAACCACATATGGATCCACCAGTGTCATTGCATGTGTGTTCTTTTCATTAACCAAAGCTAGAGTCATTGCATGTCTGTTCTTTTCACAAACCACATATGGATCCACCAGTGTCATTGCATGTGTGTTCTTTTCACAAACCACATAAGGATCCACAAGTGTCATTGCATGTGTGTTATTTTCATTAACCACATATGGATCCCCCAGTGTCATAGTGTGTGTG
>CAJUXJ010001834.1:0-79114 GCA_910589775.1 Avena eriantha | reverse complement strand
TTAACTACATCTAGAGTCATTTCATTTGTGTTCTTTTCACAAACCACATATGGATCCACCAGAGTTCATAGCTTGTGTGTTCTTTTCATTAACCACAGCTAGAGTCATTGCATTTCTATTCTTTTCACAAACCACACAAGGATCCACCAGAGTCATTGCATGTTTGTTCTTTCCATAAACCACAACTAGAGTCATTTCATGTGTGTTCTTTTCACTAACCACATATGGATCCACCAATGTCATTGCATGTGTGTTCTTTTCACAAAGCACTTATGGATCCCCCAATGTCATTGCTTGTGTGCTCTTTTCATTAACCACATCTAGAGTCATTTCATGTGTGTTCTTTTCACAAACCATATATGGATCCACCAATGTCATTGCATGTGTGTTCTTTTCACAAACCACGTATGGATCCACCAGTGTCATTGCAAGTGTGTTCTTTTCATTAACCACATCTAGAGTCATTTCATGTGAGTTCTTTTCAAAAACCACAAATGGATCCACCAGTCTCATTGCATGTGTGTTCTTTTCATAAACCACAACTAGAGTCATTGCATGTGTGTTCTTTTCACAAACCACATATGGATCCACTAGTGTCATTGCATGTGCGTTCTTTTCATTAACAACATCTACAGTCATTTCATGTGTGTTCTTTTCACAAACCACATATAGATCCACTAGTGTCATTGCACGTGTGTTCTTTTCATAAACCACATATGGATCCACTAGTGTCATTGCACGTGTGTTCTTTTCATAAACCACATATGGATCCACTAGTGTCATTGCATGTGTGTTCTTTTCATTAACAACATCTACAGTCATTTCATGTGTGTTCTTTTCACAAACCACATATGGATCCACCAGTGTCATTGCACGTGTGTTCTTTTCATAAACCACATATGGATCCACTAGTGTCATTGCACGTGTGTTCTTTTCACAAACCACATATGGGTCCACCAGTGTCATTGCATGTGTGTTCTTTTCATTAACCACATCTAGAGTCATTTCATGTGTGTTCTTTTCACAAACCACATATGGATCCACTAGTGTCATTGCATATGTGTTCTTTTCATTAACCACAACTACAGTCATTTCATGTGTGTTATTTTCACAAACCACATATGGATCCACTAGTGTCATTGCATGTGTGTTCTTTTCACAAACTACATATGGATCCACCAATGTCATTGCACGTGTGTTCTTTTCACAAACTACAGATGGGTCCACCAGTGTGATTGCATGTGTGTTCTTTTCATTAACCACATCTAGAGTCATTTCATGTGTGTTTTTTTCACAAACCACATATGGATCCACCAGAGTTCATTGCATGTGTGTTCTTTTCATTAACCACAGCTAGAGTCATTGCATGTCTGTTCTTTTCACAAACCACACAAGGATCCACCAGAGTCATTGCATGTGTGTTCTTTTCATAGACCACATATGGATCCACCAGTGTCATTGCATATGTGTTATTTTCACAAACCATATATGGATCCCCTAGTGTCATTCCATGTGTTTTCTTTTCATTAACCATATCTAGGGTCATTTCATGTGTGTTCTTTTCACAAACCACATATGGATCCACGAGGGTCATTGCAGGTGTGTTCTTTTCGTAAATCACAGCTAGAGTCACTGCCTGTGTTGTTTTCACGAACCACATATGGATCGACCAGTGTCATTGCATGTGTTCTTTTAATAAACTACAGCTAGTGTCATTGCATGTGTGTTCTTTTCACAAACCACATATGGATCCACCAGTGTCCTTGCATGTGTTTTTTTCATTAACCACAGCTAGAGTCATTTCATGTGTATTCTTTTCACAAACCACATAAGGATCCACCAGTGTCATTACATGTTTGTTCATTTCATAAATCACATCTGGATCCACCAGATTTCATTGCATGTATATTCATTTCATTAACCATAGCTAGAGTCATTGCATGTCTATTCTTTTCACAAACCACACAAGGATCCACCATAGTCATTGCATGTTTGTTCTTTTCATTCACCATATCAAGAGTCATTTTATTTGTGTTCTTTTCAGAAACAACATATGGATCCACCTGTGTCATTGCAAGTGTCTTCTTTTCAAAAACCACATATGGATCCACAAGTGTCATTACATGTGTGTTCTTTTCATCAACCACATCTAGAGTCATTTCATGTGTGTTCTTTTCCCAAACCACAAATGGATCCACCAGTGTCATTTCATGTGTGTTCTTTTCACAAACCACATATGGATCCACCAGTTTCATTGCATGTGTGTTCTTTTCATTAACCACATCTAGAGTCATTTCATGTGTGTTCTTTTCACAAACCACATATGGATCCACCAGAGTTCATAGTTTGGGTGTTATTTTCATTAACCACAGCTAGAGTCATTGCATTTCTATTCTTTTCACAAACCACACAAGGATCCACCAGAGTCATTGCATGTTCGTTCTTTTCATTAACTACATGTAGAGTCATTTCATGTGTGTTCTTTTCACAAACCACATATGGATCCACTAGTGTCATTGCATGTGTGTTCTTTTCACAAACCAGATAGGGATCCACCAGTGTCATTGCATGTTTGTTCTTTTCATTAACCACATATAGAGTCATTTCATGTGTGCTTTTCACAAACCACATATGGACCCACTAGTGTCATTGCATGTGTGTTCTTTTCACAAACCACATGTGGATCCACCAGTGTCATTGCATGTGTGTTATTTTCACAAACCACATATGGATCCACCAGAGTTCATAGCTTGTGTGTTCTTTTCATTAACCACAGCTAGAGTCATTGCATTTCTATTCTTTTCGCAAACCACACAAGGATCCACCAGAGTCATTGCATGTTTGTTCTTTCCATAAACCACAACTAGAGTCATTTCATGTGTGTTCTTTTCACTAACCACATATGGATCCACCAATGTCATTGCATGTGTGTTCTTTTCACAAAGCACTTATGGATCCCCCAATGTCATTGCTTGTGTGCTCTTTTCATTAACCACATCAAGAGTCATTTCATGTGTGTTCTTTTCACAAAGCATATTTGGATCCACCAATGTCATTGCATGTGTGTTCTTTTCACAAACCACGTATGGATCCACCAATGTCATTGCATGTGTGTTCTTTTCATTAACCACATCTAGAGTCATTTCATGTGAGTTCTTTTCACAAACCACAAATGGATCCACCAGTCTCATTGCATGTGTGTTCTTTTCATAAACCACAACTAGAGTCATTGCATGTGTGTTCTTTTCACAAACCACATATGGATCCACTAGTGTCATTGCACGTGTGTTCTTTTCATAAACCACATATGGATCCACTAGTGTCATTGCACGTGTGTTCTTTTCACAAACCACATATGGGTCCACCAGTGTCATTGCATGTGTGTTCTTTTCATTAACCACATCTAGAGTCATTTCATGTGTGTTGTTTTCACAAACCACATATGGATCCACTAGTGTCATTGCATATGTGTTCTTTTCATTAACCACAACTACAGTCATTTCATGTGTGTTATTTTCACAAACCACATATGGATCCACTAGTGTCATTGCATGTGTGTTCTTTTCACAAACTACATATGGATCCACCAATGTCATTGCACGTGTGTTCTTTTCACAAACCACAGATGGGTCCACCAGTGTGATTGCATGTGTGTTCTTTTCATTAACCACATCTAGAGTCATTTCATGTGTGTTTTTTTCACAAACCACATATGGATCCACCAGAGTTCATTGCATGTGTGTTCTTTTCATTAACCACAGCTAGAGTCATTGCATGTCTGTTCTTTTCACAAACCACACAAGGATCCACCAGAGTCATTGCATGTGTGTTCTTTTCATAGACCACATATGGATCCACCAGTGTCATTGCATATGTGTTATTTTCACAAACCATATATGGATCCCCTAGTGTCATTCCATGTGTTTTATTTTCATTAACCATATCTAGGGTCATTTCATGTGTGTTTTTTTCACAAACCACATATGGATCCACGAGGGTCATTGCAGGTGTGTTCTTTTCGTAAATCACAGCTAGAGTCACTGCATGTGTTGTTTTCACGAACCACATATGGATCGACCAGTGTTATTGCATGTGTTCTTTTAATAAACTACAGCTAGTGTCATTGCATGTGTGTTCTCTTCACAAACCACATATGGATCCACCAGTGTCCTTGCATGTGTTTTTTTCATTAACCACAGCTAGAGTCATTTCATGTGTATTCTTTTCACAAACCACATAAGGATCCACCAGTGTCATTACATGTTTGTTCATTTCATAAATCACATCTGGATCCACCAGATTTCATTGCATGTATATTCATTTCATTAACCATAGCTAGAGTCATTGCATGTCTATTCTTTTCACAAACCACACAAGGATCCACCATAGTCATTGCATGTTTGTTCTTTTCATTCACCATATCAAGAGTCATTTTATGTGTGTTCTTTTCAGAAACAACATATGGATCCACCTGTGTCATTGCAAGTGTCTTCTTTTCAAAAACCACATATGGATCCACAAGTGTCATTACATGTGTGTTCTTTTCATCAACCACATCTAGAGTCATTTCATGTGTGTTCTTTTCCCAAACCACAAATGGATCCACCAGTGTCATTTCATGTGTGTTCTTTTCACAAACCACATATGGATCCACCAGTTTCATTGCATGTGTGTTCTTTTCATTAACCACATCTAGAGTCATTTCATGTGTGTTCTTTTCACAAACCACATATGGATCCACCAGAGTTCATAGTTTGGGTGTTATTTTCATTAACCACAGCTAGAGTCATTGCATTTCTATTCTTTTCACAAACCACACAAGGATCCACCAGAGTCATTGCATGTTCGTTCTTTTCATTAACTACATGTAGAGTCATTTCATGTGTGTTCTTTTCACAAACCACATATGGATCCACTAGTGTCATTGCATGTGTGTTCTTTTCACAAACCAGATAGGGATCCACCAGTGTCATTGCATGTCTGTTCTTTTCATTAACCACATATAGAGTCATTTCATGTGTGTTCTTTTCACAAACCACATATGGATCCACTAGTGTCATTGCATGTGTGTTCTTTTCACAAACCACATATGGATCCACAAGTGTCCTGGCATGAGTGTTTTTTCATTAACCACATCTAGAGTCATTTCATGTGTGTTCTTTTCAAAAGCCACATATGGATCCACCCGTGTCATTGCATGTTTGTTTCATTTCATAATCCACATATGGATCCACCAGATTTCATTGCATGTATATTCTTTTCATTAACCATAGCTAGAGTCATTGCATGTCTATTCTTTTCACAAACCACACAAGGATCCAACATAGTCATTGCATGTTTGTTCTTTTCAGTAACCATATCAAGAGTCATTTTATGTGTGTTCTTTTCACAAAGCCCATATGGATCCACCAGTGTCATTGTATGTGTTTTCTTTTAATCAACCACATCTAGAGTCATTTCATGTGTGTTCTTTTCACAAACCACATAGGGATCCACTAGTGTCATTAAATGTGTGTTGTTTGCATTAACCACATCTAGAGTCATTTCATGTGTGTTCTTTTCACAAACCACATATGGATCCACTAGTGTCATTGCATGTGTGTTCTTTCCACAAACCACATCTGGGTCCACCAGTGTCATTGCATGTGTGTTCTTTTCATTAACCACATCTAGAGTCATTTCATGTGTGTTATTTTCACAAACCACATATGGATCCACCAGAGTTCATTGCATGTGTGTCCTTTTCACTAACCACATTTAGAGTCATTGCATGTCTGTTCTTTTCACAAACCACAGAAGGATCCACCAGAGTCATTGCATGTCTGTTATTTTCATAGACCACATATGGATCCACCAGTGTCATTGCATATGTGTTATTTTGACAAACCACATATGGATCCCCTAGTGTGATTGCATGTGTCTTCTTTTCATTAACCATAGCTAGAGTCATTTCATGTGTGTTCTTTTCACAAACCACATATGGACCCACGAGTGTCATTGCATGTGTGTTCTTTTCACGAACCACATATGGATCGACCAGTGTCATTGCATGTGTTCTTTTAATAAACTACAACTAGTGTCATTGCATGTGTGTTCTTTTCACAAACCACATATGGATCCACCAGTGTCCTTGCAAGTGTTTTTTTTCATTAACCACAGCTAGATTCATTTCATGTGTGTTATTTTCACAAACCACATAAGGATCCACCAGTGTCTTTACATGTTTGTTCATTTCATAAATCACATATGGATCCACCAGATTTCATTGCATGTATATTCATTTCATTAACCATAGCTAGAGTCATTGCATGTCTATTCTTTTCACAAACCACACAAGGATCCACCATAGTCATTGCATGTTTGTTCTTTTCATTCACCACATCAAGAGTCATTTTATGTGTGTTCTTTTCAGAAACAACATATGGATCCACCTGTGTCATTGCAAGTGTCTTCTTTTCAAAAACCACATATGGATCCACAAGTGTCATTACATGTGTGTTCTTTTCATCAACCACATCTAGAGTCATTTCATGTGTGTTCTTTTCCCAAACCACATATGGATCCACCAGTGTCATTTCATGTGTGTTCTTTTCACAAACCACATATGGATCCACCAGTTTCATTGCATGTGTGTTCTTTTCATTAACCACATCTAGAGTCATTTCATGTTTTTTCTTTTCACAAACCACATATGGATCCACCAGAGTTCATAGTTTGTGTGTTCTTTTCATTAACCACAGCTAGAGTCATTGCATTTCTATTCTTTTCACAAACCACACAAGGATCCACCAGAGTCATTGCATGTTCGTTCTTTTCATTAACAACATGTAGAGTCATTTCATGTGTGTTCTTTTCACAAACCACATATGGATCCACTAGTGTCATTGCATGTGTGTTCTTTTCATAAACCACATAGGGATCCACCAGTGTCATTGCATGTCTGTTCTTTTCATTAACCACATATAGAGTCATTTCATGTGTGTTTTCACAAACCACATATGGATCCACTAGTGTCATTGCATGTGTGTTCTTTTCACAAACCACATATGGATCCACAAGTGTCCTTGCATGAGTGTTTTTTCATTAACCACATCTACAGTCATTTCATGTGTGTTCTTTTCAAAAGCCACATATGGATCCACCCCGTGTCATTGCATGTTTGTTTCATTTCATAATCCACATATGGATCCACCAGATTTCATTGCATGTATATTCTTTTCACTAACCATAGCTAGAGTCATTGCATGTCTATTCTTTTCACAAACCACACAAGGGTCCAACATAGTCATTTCATGTTTGTTCTTTTTAGTAACCATATCAAGAGTCATTTTATGTGTGTTATTTTCACAAAGCCCATATGGATCCACCAATGTCATTGCATGTGTGTTCTTTTAATTTTCACAAACCACATCTGGGTCCACCAGTGTCATTGCATGTGTGTTCTTTTCATTAACCACATCTAGAGTCATTTCATGTGTGTTATTTTCACAAACCACATATGGATCCACCAGAGTTGATTGCATGTGTGTCCTTTTCACTAACCACAGTTAGAGTCATTGCATGTCTGTTCTTTTCACAAACCACAGAAGGATCCACCAGAGTCATTGCATGTCTGTTATTTTCATAGACCACATATGGATCCACCAGTGTCATTGCATATGTGTTATTTTGACAAACCACATATGGATCCCCTAGTGTGATTGCATGTGTGTTCTTTTCATTAACTATAGCTAGAGTCATTTCATGTGTGTTCTTTTCACAAACCACATATGGACCCACGAGTGTCATTGCCTGTGTGTTCTTGTCACGAACCACATATGGATCGACCAGTGTCATTGCATGTGTTCTTTTAATAAACCACAGCTAGTGTCATTGCATGTGCGTTCTTTTCACAAACCACATATGGATCCACTAGTGTCCTTGGATGTGTGTTTTTTTCATTAACCACAGCTATAGTCATTTCATGTGTGTTCTTTTCACAAACCACATATGGATCCACCAGTTTCATTGCATGTTTGTTCATTTCATAAACCACATATGGATCCACCAGATTTCATTGCATATATATTCTTTTCATTAACCATATCGAGAGTCATTGCATGTCTATTCTTTTCACAAACCACACAAGGATCCACCATAATAATTAGATGTTTGTTCTTTTCATTAACCACATCAAGAGTCATTTTATGTGTGTTCTTGTCACAAACCACATATGGATCCACAAGTGTCATTGCATGTGTGTTCTTTTCACAAACCACATCTGGATCCACCAGTGTCATTGCATGTGTGTTCTTTTCACAAACCACATATGGGTCCACCGGTGTCATTGCATGTGTGTTGTTTTCATTAATCACATCTAGAGTCATTTTGTGGGGTCCCCAGATTTACCATCCGAGAAATCCCTGTTATGTATATATCCACGCTCCCATGATCAGTGAGCCGTGGACCATAACCAACACGTATCATTACAACATCCAAAACATAACGAATACAAGACTTACATAGTTGCCATTATGGATACACAAACATACAACAGCGGGGCTTCATCACGCGCAGGGTCCAATCATCCCTCAACCTACAGGCAACTGACTAGGAAGACAGCCTAGCTAGCTGGACGTCACGTGAATCTTCCAAATGTCGAACCTCTGAAAGCCTAGCCAAGTAAATAGCTAGGGACAAAGCCATGAGTACTTTTGAATGTACTCGCAAACCACCAAGATAAGTTAAATAAGGAAATGCAATTCTGGCTGTGGCGAGATAGCTCTATCTAGGGTTGTTTTTGAAAAGCCTAGAATAGCAGTAGTAGTTATGACATCCCCATATCTTTGTTGAAAGAAAGAGTTTTGGAACATGGCTCTGTTTTATAAATCAAGATATCCCCATATCCTTGTTGAATACCTTTTTGAAAATAGTTTTGGAGTAAAAACCCTTTTAAACCTTTTTGACCTCCTCTGGTCAAAACAAAACTTTAAACTCAGGTTCCCTCGGAACCTACAATCTTTCATCCATTTTCCAAACACCATCGTTTGGGTACTCCTAGCCAACACCTTTCCAACCGTCCTTGACCATGGACACGGCTATTCGAATAGATTGTACTCTGCAGTGTTTGTGCACTTTCCCCACAACAATCAATACATCCGCCGGGATAAAACCACAGCCCACTACCCACGGTAGATGGGGATCCGGATAATCAAACCTAACCTTTCGCTTGTCGACCCTAGCAAAGGCTGCTTTTCTTTCTGGGGTTGTTCTCCCCGGCAACGAGTATGTGGCTCCCAGCCATAATCCTGCCTTCCGTAGACGTGTATACCCAAACTGCAGCTTGGCGTATACCTTAACTTGGTGACTCCACTTCGTTCTGTACCAACTAAGTCATACCGTCCGCGGGAGATCCAATTGTTGGACCGGCACTCCTGCCAAGACAGGCTCACTCTTGCCGAAGCAAGCTACAGGCTCCAGATCCGCAGATCGGTTAGCGCCTGCACAGAATTCAGGGGATTTCTCCCCATAAGCATTGTACAAGCTGCCTCGGCTAATGAGGACAAACTACGAGCTAAACCCTAGCACCTGGGGTAATGTGGTTGTACGAATAAAAAATGTCCTAGTAAAGGCGTAGAACGTCCCTTCTCTTCCTCTTGTTCATTTTCTCATTTCTCATCAACACCAAATCTTTAGTTAAAACATCCTCTTGGAACGATGCCTCTTCCCAAGGGTTTTACAAAGTAGTTTTTAAACAATTGTAGTAGGGTAAATCCCAAAACTAGTTATTTTCTCAAAGTCGGGGTTTCCAACGAGGTAGAATGCTAACCACCCTACTCTCGGTCTAAAGGGATAAAATGGTAGGTACATCAGGGTGGTGCCGCAAGGGACACCAGGTCACAACTTGGAGGAGCCAAGTTATTAGCGTAGTATTTATAAAACAAGACATGCAGATAAATAATGCAATTTATAAAGGAGATACAAAGCAGGTAATAAAAGGAATAGGACAAGTATCGGAATTTGGGAATGGTGGATTGCGTGATGATCAGCAATAAGTCCCTGGACTTCTTTAGATAACCAAGAATACCCAATAAATAACAGTAAGGAGTCCTTTTCTTCTCGTCGTCAAACAATCACACGATCGCCGTCATCGAGTATACATGCAAGCAGACAATACCATAATCAATACTAGGTCTATAGGCATCAAACCATACAACAATCAAACATAAGGAATCCTACTTAACTTAGTAGGTTTTGGAGAAGTTGGGTACTAGTAGTGGAATTACTAGATTTCCATAGAGGTGTTTTTCCCTTGGAAGATAGTTGTCTAGGTTATATACCGAGGACTTGTGGTGGTGTCGTGGTGGTGTCACGGCAGATGCCATGGATAGGCTAAAGGTGGGGCCAATGTGCACTAGAGGAATCCAGGGAGGGATAGTGTGGTGATTCCACACACAGACGGTTTGTATTCTCAATGTTCACTGTGTTTACAAATGCTCCTTGAGCTGTATTGGGGAGAGGAGGAAGAAGAAGCTCTCTTACTCTCACCACTACTTTCACCCAACGATCAAACTACTCAATCACCAACCCCTTCTACAGAGGCCCTAGCACTCCTTATATAGGGGAGGCTAGGTTCCAAGTTAGGGCATACGTGGAGGCATATTCTAGGGAATATGCCTCTCCCAAAATATCAAACCGACCGGGTCTCCTTTTGCCGTCGTAAGCCATGCAGAGGCTACGTAAGCCTCTGCGGCGCCAGCATCAGCCGACATAGGCTACATCACCTTTGTCGGCCACGCCTCGCTGGTCGCTCCCTCTGTTCGCTTCGCTCACGCTCTAGTGCACAGAGGTCACCTTTTGACCAGCGAGATACCTTCCTTCTCTTGCAAGCCTGGTATAACCCGGGCCCGTGGGTACCTGCATTCCAGTTACAAACTACATGCCGGCATACGACATACGTCAGCCGGGACTGTGTTAGGTGGACCTCCTCCGGTCCGGGTTACTCCGTAAGTCGGCCCGCCTTGAGGTGACTCGGCCAGCTCTCGCTTTAACCTTACCATACCTCGGCTAACTCAGCCTCTATACCCCGGCGTGACCCTACCCGGGGGTATCCCCCCAACATTAGTCCCCGAAGCTGGTGCGGTCTTAGCAACTTCAGCTGCTAAGGCCACGACAGGTTCAATCTTTTTGCTCCCTTTTTCGAGTTACTCTGTAGCTCGAATCCCGTGGTGTAGTATGCCCTTGGCACATTCCGAGTTATCACTCGCTTGCCGGGCTACCCTTCAGCTTTCCGGGTT
Source organism: Avena eriantha (assembly GCA_910589775.1). Lineage (NCBI taxonomy): Eukaryota > Viridiplantae > Streptophyta > Magnoliopsida > Poales > Poaceae > Avena > Avena eriantha. Next base: position 67,838 of record CAJUXJ010001834.1, on the reverse strand, counting down.
ATCCTTCCTTGTCTCGTACACTTCCCCACGTCCTACGTGGAGGGTAATCATTATCATGCCTCATTTTAAGGGCCTACGCCAGTTACTGTTCTTATTGTAAGGAGTTACTGTTGCAAACGTCGCGTCGTGGCCGCCTCCTCGTTAACTGCATCACCATGTCGCGTCATGGGATCCCCTGTTTCCTGTGGCCCTTCCTGTGGCTCGGCTCTGATTGGTTGATCCGGTTGATACATGGCCACAACGTGTGGCCTCGATGCATAGCATGATCCCACTACCCACCACTTGGGCGTGGTTAAATAGGGATGGGGGTGCGCCCCTTGGGTGTTTTTCCCCTTCTCGCGCCCCTTAGACACATTGCTTCTTCTTCCTCCTCACGACAGCGACGCCGCCGCCGCTTCTGCTCCACAGCACCATTGCCGCACCTTATTTCCTCTCATTTTCTTGCGCTGGCCTTGCTGCCGCCCCCACGCTGCATCAACGTCACGGGGCCGCGCCAATCTAAACCACTGCCTTCCACGTCTAAACGGGGCGGCGAGGATAGTGACCTTGAGATGACCGAGGAGGAGCTCGCCATCATCGAGGAAGAGATGGAGGAGGGCGAAACCTTGGAGCGCGGTGCCTGGGCCGGTTCATGGGTGTGCCAGGATGATCTGGACTGGCTCTACCGCACCCGCCGCATCCCGAGGGCGTGATTTCTCGCCTTGCCTCCGAGAAGCTCGCTCCCTCACCCAATCCGCGTGAGTTCGTCGTCTTCCTCTCTCACTTCCAGCGCGGCTTCGGCCTGCCCGTTAGTGATTTCTTCCACGTTTTCGTCCACACCTACGAACTCCAACCTCACCATCTTCCGGCGAATGCCATTACCTCCCTCTCCTCCTTCCAACGAATGCCATTACCTTCCTCTCTCACTTCCAGCGCGGCTTCGGTCTGCGAAGGAATGTAGTCCCGGATAAGGAGTGTGCCTCGGAGGACAAGCACCTGGCCCAATGTGGTGCGGCCTCCATCTCACCCTGCAAGCAATCTGTCTTCCCCCGGGTCACTGGGCTTGAATCTTGTAAGGGCTGGGCCCGGACCTTCTTCTATGTGAGGAATGCCACGGATGAGGATCTGATCCGGCTGCGACCCTTCGCGATGGGTCCTCCTAATCCAGCTCTTTGGGACCGGGTTCCCAAGAAACCAACTGTCTTGGCGAATCAGGTCAATAAGTGGTTCAAGGAGCTGAAGGAACTGGGGCTGCGCAACGAGGATGTGATGATCACGTTCGTCCGCAGCCGGATTTCCCCCCTTCAGAAGCGCACACACAAACTTTGCCATATGAGTTGGCGACTTGAACCCAACCGGACCTCCTCCTTCGAATTAAGCAACACTAAGATATTCCGCCAGGTCAAGGCCCTCTTCACGACCGACAAGGACTTCAGTGCTGAGTGGGAGTGGGGGTTGGAGCACTACTGTCGGGATAAGCCTCCTCCTGCAGTAAATCTCATTATCTAATCCTTCTCCGAGTTATATTCTATGTCGGAGCACGCTGTTTATTTGATCCCTTTGCATTTTCCTTTTAGTTGTTTCTTCAGCAGACCCTCGAAGATGGCACCGAGCCTTCCCTCAAATGGGGGAAGGGTCGACTTGTCCCCGGCGAGGAGGAGCCTGATCAGGAAATGTTCCTGCCTACCCCGGACGCAACCAAGCGACCCTCTGGTAACTTCTCTTCCTTAAGGAATTGGCCTGACGATGAGGATAATTCCGACATTGAAGTGGTGGAGGTATTTAACCCGGTTCCCCTTTCTTACGCGTTTCCGGCTTCAGCTAACCTGGCTGCGCAGATCCATGAAGATCCTCCTCTCTCTACGGGTGAGCCGGTTCCTGCCGCGTCTAAGAAATGGGCCGCTACCTCGGCTGCTTCTTCCAAGCCTCCCCAAGCAACCAAACAGCAGAAGAAGTCTGCTGACAAGGCCGCCACCAAGCCTCCGACTAAGGCCATAGTCCGGAGAGCTCGAAAGCCCAAGGAGCCTCTGACCTCTGACGAGTAAGTCACTTGTTATAACTTGTCCAATTCTCTGCTTCATGCTTCTCTGTCTATGGCCTTTATTTTTGTTGTAACATGTTATTCGTTGTTTAATTTGATAGATCTGCCGTGGAGGTTCCCTAGAGCGGCTCCAGCATAGCTTCATCTTTCTGGCGTTCCCCATCTCCCCCTCGTGGTGATGACACACGCCCGCTGAGCCGAATTCAAGAGGATTCAGCGGCTGCTCCGGGTCATAGCCCACCTCGTCCAGAGGAGGGAAACCTCGGAGCAGGGGGAAGTGGCATGGCCGAGGTAGCGGATGCTCCCAGCTCTTCATCGGCTCAGCCGCAACCCGTCACCTCCGAGGTACCAGCAGCAACAGCAGCCCCACCGTCAACACCAGCAACAATACAAGCATCAGCACCAACACCACCAGCAGCACCAGCAGCACCATCAGCACCAACAGCAACACAAGCACCAGTACCAGCGCCAACTCCTTCTGCCTCATCCGAGTCTTCCAAGACCCGGCGAGAAGACCCCGCTAGCACCAAGGCTACACTCAAGTCCAAATCTGCAGCTCAAGCTTCTGCCTCCCAACCGCAACCCAAGGCCAAGAAAGGCTCTGGGGCCACTAGAGCATCATCTATCGAGGCTGGACAGCGCACCCTTGCGTCCATGCTGCCAAAGAAAGATGCCTCCTCTAGGTCAGCTAGCAGCAAGCAACTTTCACTTCATACCAGCCCTGCTGCCGCCCAAGTTGCAAGGAGGGAGGCCCACGCCAAAGGATTGGTTGCGCCTCACATGCTTAGTGGGGAGAGCTATCCTCAAGCTTTAATTGAGTATGTTGACAATTGGAACAAAGCGGAGTTCGTCGATCCAAACGACGATCTCCCGGAGAAGTTTGGACCCGCTGAATTCAACGCACAAATGAACACAGTAGCCAAGGCTATCAATATTGTTGGCCAGATGATGGAGGTATGCTACTCTGGCTTTTCCTTAATACGCACAAGTACTTAGAGACATATCCATTAGTCCCCGAGCCTCCGGGGGAGTAACTTATTACTCGGCGGATGCTCCTTAGAGCACTAGCGTAACTCCTTAGTAACTTCGAATATGCACACACCTAGAGCCGGGTTAAGTTCCACTTGGCCCGGATTTTGTACGCTTCGAATATGCACACACCTAGAGCCGGGTAGAGTTCCACTTGGCCCGGATTTTGTACACTTCGAATATGCACACAACTAGAGCCGGGTTAAGTTCCACTTGGCCCCGATTTTGTACACTTAGAATATGCACACACCTAGAGTCGGGTTAAGTTCCACTTGGCCCGGATTTTGTACACTTTGAATATGCACACACCTGGAGCCGGGTTAAGTTCCACTTGGCCCGGATTTTGTACATTTCGAATATGCACACACCTAGAGCCGGGTAAACTTCAACTTGGCCCGAATTTTGTACACTTTGACACATAGCTGAGCCAACCTTGCTCTTTTCAGATCACTACCAATCGTCGGAGTGCTGAGTTTCAGCGCCTCTTGGACTCACACAAATTGCTGCGGTCGAAACACACTCGCTTCTTGCTGAGTTCGAGAAAAGGGGTAAGTTTTTCTCTTTGACTTCTCCCCCATCCTTCTTTGTCTTTTCCCGCCGAACTAATCTGTCATTCGGATTGCACATCCGGAGTGGAGGCCGAATATACAATTATGAGGAAAAACTTGGACCAAATAAAAGGTAACTCGCTTTGGTTACTCATTTTTCCGTGCTTTATCTCCTTTCTCCTGGGCTCGGCAGATATTCATACCTCAGCTCTGCCGGGTCAACAAATCATTGCATCATCCCTTGAAGATAGTGTGCATGTGCCTGATATGATGCTGCATTTTCTCGAACAAGCAGGGCCACATCAGGCCGAGCTCAAGAAGAAGGATGACGAGCTTGCCAAACTCCAAGCCAAGGATGATGAACTTGCCAAGCTCAAAGCAGAGATAAAAAACTCAAAGAGCTCCACAAGACTGAGATGGACAAGGCTAGCCAAGACTTCACTAAAGTGCGAGAATGTCTTAACTTTCAACTTGCCAAAGATCAAGAATTGCTAAAGAAGGCCGACGTCAAGCTTGACTCGGCAAATGTTGAACTCGAGCAGCTCTGGAACAGGCGTGCTGATTGCACCAAAGAGCTGACCCGGATCCATAGCCATATTTCTCGGAAGCTCTTTTCCTCCCGCCGACATGTATTTCCCCGGGTTAAACTCCTTTGCTTATTTCACTTGCTTTTATTTTAGGCAAATTCCCAGAGGGCGATGTCATTGCGGCTACTTCAGTTGCGAAGTTCCGCCGGCAGAGGGGTACCCCAACTGATCTTGGCTCTAAACCCATTCCTTTTGACATGGAGGATCTGCTAGTCAGCATATCCGCCTAGATTGAAATTGTCAATAACTATGGTTCGGGTCTCCTAGATGCAGACGTCTGGATATTCCGTGCCCTGTGGCCTGATGAGGATGCTCCGGAGGGATCCACTGCTTTGATCAACAAGTTGATGGACTGTGAGACCCAGCTCGACCTCTGGAGGGAATCTGCCGCTCGTGATGGAGCTGATACGATCCTCCATTTTGTGCTTACTTGGTATGAAAAGCTGGACTTGAAGCTCCTCGAGCGCTTGTCCACCGGTCCAAGTGGTCAAGCGATCCGGATTGGGTTGCTCGGCGCAAGGCTTGTGCCCACAACCTCATCCTGTTAGCCCCTGTCCACCAGTGGAACGAATGACCAAGCTTCCTCGGCGCCGTTGAAGACGAATATGTTGAAGATGATTCGGGCGACGAGGAAGAGGACGAAGCCTGGGATCTAGAAGATAACAAAGATGATGACGAGACTGAAGCCGGAGTTCCACCTGCAGGTGCCGAGTTACCTCCTCCTGCTGTTGCTGCTCCTTGAGCATAAAAAACACTTTGAAATTTATCAGCTCCCCGGTATGCCGGGTGCATATGTATTAAGCATACTGATTCTGTTTTACGACTAAGTTTTTCACACCAGATTTAAATAGGGCGTAGTCCCCGAGTTTCATTTTCTTTTTTCTTCAATTTTATGGCTCGGCTCGTGTCTACCTTCATTCAGTTTTATGAATTATGAGTCCAAGCTTCAAAAATTGACTTAGCAATACTTGGAAACTTTAGGAATAGCTCAAAATAATCCAGCATAGTAAAGGTAAAATAAACATAGGGTTAGTCCGAACAATAAATGTCAGCTCGATTACATTCCTTTCCTTAGTCGTTTTTCGTGTGCTACGCATTTCCAAACTTGTTCTCTTGCTCGCCATGAAGCCAATTCTTGTTGGATAGCAGCGAGTCAAAGATTTGAGTTTTTGGTGCTCACACATTACTAATCTGGCTTAGGTAGAAGCAACTTAAGCTAGCCGACATAAAAATAAATAACAAACAAAGAAGACTATAAATATTACTAAGGCAGTCCCTGAGTTACTGCTCGAGGTTCTAAGATTTCATTGATAAACTCATCGCCAGCCTACATACCGACAAATGAGAAACTCGGATACACACACTTCTTTGTTAAGTGTAGAATGGACGAAGGAGGGCAACATTCCATGGACGCTTAGACTCCTCGCCAGACCTGTCTGCCTTGTTCTTCTCCTGTGGTTGTGCATCAATGAGATAATAAGAGTCATTGTGCAACGCTTTGCTCACGATGAATGGCCCTTCCCATGGGGGGGATAACTTATGCATGCCAGCAGTACGTTGTACCAGCCGGAGTACCAGATCACCTTCCCGGAAGACTCAGGGGTTCACTTTCCGGCTATGATAGCATCGGAGATTTTGCTGATATATGGCGGATCTGGACAATGCCAATTCTCTTGCTTCTTCCAGTAGATCAACATCATTTTGCCAGGCTTCTCGCACTTTGGCTTCTGTGTATTAGGTGACCCTAGGAGAATCATGCTCTATGTCGGCTGGTAATACAGCTTCTGACCCATATACCAGAAAGATTGGCGTATAGCCTGTTGATCGATTAGGAGTTGTTCTTAAACTCCACAGTACCGCTAGTAGTTCTTCTATCTAGCACCCCGCTAATCTTTGCAGCGGCTCAATGAGTCGGGGTTTTATCCCGGATAAAACTAATCCGTTGGATCTTTCCACTTGTCTGTTCGATGTGGGGTGGGCTACTGAAGCAATGTCCATCCGGATCTTTTTATCCCGGTAGAATCACACAAATGCTCCTTCAGAGAAATTGGTGTCGTTATCTGTTATGGTATTGTGAGGATAGCCATATCTCAGGATGATATCTTTGAGGAATGTCACGGTTGTAGATCCATCACATTTTCTTATCGGTTTTACTTCAATCCATTTCGTAAACTTGTCAACCATAACTAGAATATGGGTCATATTTCCTCTTGCCGGCTTAAATGGGCCAACCATATCCAAACACCATACGGCAAAAGGCCAGGTAATTGGTATGGTCTTGAGCTCTGACATTGGCATGTGTGTCTTGCTAGCGTACCTCTGACAACCATTACATTTTCTCACTAGATCCTCTGCTTGTTCCAAGGCACTTGACCAGTAAAACCCATGCCGGAAAGCTTTTGCTACTAAGGCTCTGGATGAGGCGTGATGCCCACATTCCCCTTGATGTATATCTCGGAGGATGTCCAGCCCTTCTTCCGGGTCAACACACCGTTGCAGGACGTTCGTGACACTCTGTTTGTATAGCTCTGTGTTGATAATCGTGTACGCCTTTGCGCGCCTCTAAACTTGCCTTGAAAGTACTTCTTCATTGGGCAAAGATCCATCCTTCAGGAACTGGAATATGTGCAGTGCCCAAGCTGGTATAGCTCGCACCGGACACACATCCTCGTCAATTTCCATTTGATCCACCAACATAACCTCCACCGGGTCAAGCTGCGTAGTCCCCGGGTCCAGTGAAGCAGTCCCCGGGTTTCCTGCACCACTTCCCATATCAATGTCCATGGGCGCAGCTTCTTACTCCAGATTAGCCGGGATATAGATTGACACGGATTCTGGATGGCCTGATAGATGGCTTTTTGAGGTGCTCTAGTGCTACACCCGGTGGAATCGCTTGTCGGGTTGATCCGAGTTTTGACAGTACGTCAACAGCCTCGTTTTCTAGCCGGGGTACGTGGTGAAACTCATAACCTTCGAAGTATCCTGATATCTTCTGCACGTGAAATCTGTATAATGCCATGTTTGCATCCAAAGCATCCCATTATCCTGAGACTTGCTGAACCACCAAATACGAGTCACCGAAGCACTGGATCGGACGTATTCCAATTTCTTTTGCTACTTTGAGTACCTGCACAAGTGCTTCATATTCTGCAACATTGTTTGATGCTGCGAAGTGGATCTACAACACATATTTCGGCTTGTCTTTCTTGGCAGAGGTAAGCACAACTCCGGCGCCTAACCCGGTTTTCATCTTTGATCCGTCAAAATGCATTCTCCAGTAATTTGGATCTGGCAACGGTGGTTCATATTGCATCTCCGCCCAATCTACGAAAAAATCGGCCACTGGCTGAGACTTGATCACATCTCTTCTGCCGAGTTGTGGAGCATAAGGGGCTAGCTCAATTGCCCATTTTGCAATCCGGCTGCTTGCATCCTTGTTGCTCATTATCTCAGATACAGGGGCATCACATATCACTTTGATGGGGTGCTCTTCAAAATAATGCTTTAGCTTCTTTGCCGCCATATTCACACCATATGCCATCTTCTGATAGTGAGGATAGTTTTGCTTTGATGCCAACAATACCTCGCTCAGGTAATAGACTGGCCTTTGCACTGACTTACCCTTCTCGTCGCGCTCTACCACAATTACTGCACTTACAACCCGGTTAGTTACGGCTATATAGAGCAACATTGGCTCTTTTGATAGTGTAGAGGCTAACATTGGTGTAGTAGCTAGCATTTTCTTTAACTCGATGAAAGCTTCATTGGCCTGCAGCGTCCATATGAACTTATCTGATTTTTTCATTAGCTGATAGAGAGGCAGTGCCTTTTCTCCCAACCGACATACAAACCGACTTAAGGATGCTAGGCAACCAGTGAATTTCTGGACATCGTTAAGACACTTCGGTAGTTCCATTCGCTCTATGGCTCGGATTTTAGTTGGGTTAGCTTCGATACCTCGGCTAGAGACAAGAAATCCGAGTAATTTTCCAGTCGGGACACCGAAGGTACACTTCTTCGGGTTAAGATTCATTTGGAACCTCCTAAGGTTTGCGAATGTTTGCCTGATATCATCAAGGAGCATTTTGATTTCCTTGGTTTTTATAACCACATCGTCAGCATACACTTGCACATTTCGACCAATTTGATCGTGTAAACATTTTTGCATACATCTTTGGTACGTTGCCCCTTCATTACGTAAACCAAAAGGCATGGTGAGATAGCAATAAGCCCTGTATGCGGTGATAAATGCAGTCTTTATTTGATCATTCGGGTTCAGAGGTATTTGGTGGAAACCAGAATATGCGTCTATGAACGACAATAATTCACACCCAGCAGTAGAATCTATGACCTGATCTATCCTTGGCAGTGGGAATGGATCTTTTGGGCACGCCTTATTTCGGTTCGTGTAACCGATGCACATACGCCAAACCACTGCCACATTCGGGTCATTTTTCTTCTTTTCCACCAGCACCATATTAGATAACCAATCCGGGTAAAGCACTTCCATGATGAACCCGGCTACAAGGAGCCGATCTATCTCATCTCCAATGACCTTTCTCCTATCTTCGGCGAAACGGCGGAGAGGTTGCTTCACCGGCTTTGCTCCGGGTCTCACATTTAAAGAGTGCTCGGCCAACTCCCTTGGAACACCTTGCAAGTCCTGTGCAGACAAAGCAAAGATATCTCGATTCTCACGGAGGAAGTTGACGAGCTCGCTTTCCTATTTCTCATTTAACCCGGCACCAATTGTCACAGTGCGCTCTCTAGGAACAGGTCATCAACAGGTACTTTCTTTGTATCCTTTGTTGCTTGAAATGAGACACTTCCATGCGGGTTACTCAGTGCCGGCATATACTGCTGCGCGGACTGAGCCAATGCTGCTACTTCCTGGATCTTTCTTTTCTCTTGAGAAATCACGAGTGACTCGGCCAGGTTAGAACCGGCTGAAGCACACTCAATGGAATGTCGGAAGTCCCCTGCTATGGTAATTACTCCATTTGGCCCAGCCAACTTCATCTTTGGGTAACTGATGTGAGTACTTTCCATGAATTTGTTCAGTGCTAGCCTGCCGAGTAATGCGTGATATGTGCTTTCTAAGTTCACAACCTCAAATTCCAAATTCTCAGTTCGGCAGTTATCCCTTGTGCCGAATAACACATCAACCTGGACTTTGCCAATGGGTTCATAGGAAATACCATGCACAATGCCATGGAAAGTGGTCCTTGTAGCTTGGATCATGTTCTCCGAGATACCCAACTTGCGCATTGTATCGACATACATAATATTGATGCTGATACCATTGTCGATCAGCACCTGGGAGAACCTCACATTGATGTTTGGCCCGATGAACGTTGGGTCCAGCACTAGTGCAGAGGAACCAGGACTCGGCATGATCCTGGGATGGTCCTTGATACTCCAAGTAATTTCCTGCTCAGACCAAGGCATATACCTCGTCACTGCCGGCATAACCGCATTCACTTCCATATGTCGGCGTTGGAAGCTCTTTCTATCCGTTTCCTCCGTGGTAAACACACAGTATCTTTGGTGATGCCCTCTATATTCATTTCTCCCCTCATTGCCAGGATATCTTTGATCTGGCTGATGCTGGTTTTCTACCTGATGCACTGCATCCCTTCTCTCATGATTCTCATACCTCGGCGGAGGTGGTGGCAACATTAACTGTTGCATATTTTCCCTGCAGAGCAGTTGCTGCCTAGGTAACTCCTGCCGAGGTTGATCGCTCGGAGGTGCCTGAGCATTCCCCGAACCACTTTGCTCTATCTTCCTCATCCACTCACATTGCCGGGTTGTATGACCCGCTGGGTTACTCGGATTTGGCGTGTGAAATTTGCATGGCTGATCCAGCATGGCCTCATATGTGTACCTCGGCCGGTCTTTCTTTTCTTGCCACTGTCTCCTTTGCTCGGGAGTCCAAGTTTTCTTGCCATCATTTCTCGGAGTCCACTATTGACCTCCATTTTTCCGACGCTGATTACTCCCTGCCCCGGGTTAATCTTGGTATACAGCAGCAACTTGTTGCGAACTGTACCTGTAATCCAGTCTATCATCTCTTCTCTTACCCCAGTAGTCATTTCGCCGTGATAATCCTGCTCAGTCGCGCTGGTAGTACTTCTCATTTGATTCGTTTGACACTAGCTGGGGTTGAGTAGGATCACCTAAGGCATACGAATCAGCCAGTGTAGTTGGCATATCCCTTTGTAACCTTTGCCATAGCATGCTTGCATATCTACACCCGTATGCAAACCAAGCTATGGCCTGAGACTCAATCACGCCTTCACACGAGTATCTCATGTTGCACCAGCGAGTTAGGAACTCATGGTCTGTTTCATTTGGTCTCTTCTTGCACATTGATAAGGTATGTGGCCTATTCGGCCTCTGATACGTGCTCGAGAAGTTACTGACGAACATTTCCTCAAAATCGATCCAGTAGTTGATACTTCTGGGTGGTAAATTGTTTAACCATACCCTCGCTGGCCCCTCTAGCATCTGAGGTACGTATCTCACTGCCCATCTCAAGTTTCCTATCGCAATTTTCACTGCTGTTGCGTAGTTGATTAACCAATCCTCCGGCTTGGTGCTGCTGTCATATGTTTTCGTGCCTCTAGGTAACTAGAAGTTAGGTACCGGAGGCTCTTTCATGATCCTGGGCCCAAAGCATGCTGGACCCGGAGGACCTTCCCCCTCAATTAGCTCCGACCTATAGAGCCGATCCAGCTTCAACCTGGCATCATCAGGCAGCAAGTTCCTGCTTCCCAACCTTGATCCTATCACATGATGGTCCGGCCTATGGTATCCTGCATTCACCATTTCTGAATCACCGTCATTGTATCTGTCTTTCTCTTGCTGAGCAATATTTTGTCGCATACCTTGGCCGGCATTCTTCTCTTGCCGAGGTACACTCCTCTGCTGCTATTGCCGAGGTGGGTTTTGCCCTGCACCCGCCGAGTTACGTTGTCGGGTATTGCCGTTTCCAGCGTTTCTCTGACTGGCATTGCCTTGGTCGCGGTTACCTCGGCCAGCTTGACCTCGGCTGACACTTTGTCGATCCTCATTTCCTTGAATTGCTTTTCCTTTCCCTACCCTTGCCGGGTCATACGGGACTATCTGTTTGTTTCTCCTTGCCGAGGTTACGACCTCCTCTCTTCTAGGGCCTTCATTTGTGGATGATGCAGTTCCAGCAGATTTCTCCGGGTTACCCACTGCCGAGTAAACAACCTTGGAAGCCCCAGCTCTTGCTGGGTTATCCTTGAGCAACTCTTCATTCTGTCTGTTAGCGATCTGAACTAACTCGTTGACCCTATCCTGCTGTCTTTGGCGGGCTTCACCCGTCAAACCTTGTAGTTCTGACGCAGCTGCATCTGCTGCTCTGACGTTTTTTGCTAGGGTGCTGTACTTCGGCAGCCCCATGGACAAAATGTTCTCTGATTCCTCAACCCTAGTGTCACCCTCTTTGTTCATTTGACTGATGAGGTTTCTCCCTTTTACTTTTACAGCATCTACCTTATTTGCTCTTGCTACTCGCGCAGCGTCATGTTCAACGACTGCTGAGCCACGGCTATCTTTTTCGCTCCCTCTAGTATTTTCTGCCTAGTTTCCTCTAACTCGGCCTTTGCTTGAGCCGGATCTACCACAGGTGCTATGGGGCTTTCCAAGCTATCTATCGCCTGATGCAGCACGTTTTCTGGCCTCTCTAGCGGAGGACCTCTACTTTTCCTCGGCGCCTTGGGTGTTACCTCCGGATCTGGTGTCGGGTCCTTGCTCGCGCCAACGCCAGGCGCAGTCATCATCACCTCAGCGCCGTCAGGGGAGCAAGTGACACGAACACCGTGAGCCACGCTAAGGGGTAGCTCGCCTCCCTCGACGACGTGTCGCGGGTGAACGCAAGAAACATCGATGCCGACGTAGATCCTGTGGGTGCCAAACTTGAAGAAGAGCCCGTTGCGTGGTGGAGGTCGCTTGCCGAAGCAACCAGCATTGTCGCTGACGTAGTCCAGCGCTCCAAAGCGCTGAACGAGCCCAGAGACGACGCGCTCGCCGTTGCCGATGATGCTTCCCGTCTAGATCTTCACTCCTGCTAGCGTCGCTAGCCCCCACGGTGGGCGCCAACTGTCGTGGTGGTGTCACGGCAGATGCCATGGATAGGCTAAAGGTGGGGCCAATGTGCACTTGAGGAATCCAGGGAGGGTTAGTGTGGTGATTCCACACACAAACGCTTTGTATTCTCAATGTTCAATGTGTTTACAAATGCTCCTTGAGTTGTGTTGGGGAGAGGAGGAAGAAGAAGCTCTCTTAGTCTCATCACTACTTTCACCCAAAGATCAAACAACTCAATCGCCAACCCCTTCTATAGAGGCCCTAGCACTCCTTATATAGGGGAGGCTAGGTTCCCAGTTGGGGCATACGTGGAGGCATATTCCAGGGAATATGCCTCTCCCAAAATAGAAAACCGGCCGGGTCTCCTTTTGCCGTCGTAAGCCATGCAGAGGCTACGTAAGCCTCTGCGGCGCCAGCGTCAGCCGACAGAGGCTGCGTCACCTTTGTCGGCCACGCCTCGCTGGTCCCTCCCTCTGTTCGCTTCGCTCACGCTCTAGTGCACAAAGGTCTCCTTTTGACTAGCGAGATACCTTCCTTCTCTTGCAAGCCTGGTATAACCCGGCCCCGTGGGTACCTGCATTCAAGTTACAAACTGTCTACCGGCATACGACATACGTCGGCCAAGACTCAGTTAGGTGGACCTCCTCCGGTCCGGGTTACTCCGTAAGTCGTCCCTCCTTGAGGTGACTCGGCCAACTCTCGCTTTAACCTTGCCATACCTCGGCTAACTCGACCTCTATACCCTGGCATGACCCTACCCGGGGGTATCCCCCAACAGGTGTAGACTTGAGGTCTGTAGGATATCATATTGGGAATATTCCCTAGAGGCAATCATGTATGATGTTATTCCTGTGTAATCATAAGGTTATGGTCCATGTATGAACTACTGATATGTATCATTGAATATGTGACTCGATTGTGGAACTACATATTCATGTTGTTCATACTAATTGTCCTTGGTCATTGAGGTTGTGCGGACAAACAACTTAGACCAATGTGAAAGTCAGCAGATGACTAGGTTCCACTTGTCATGGGCATGGAGATGCTATTCTGACTTACACAGATTCGGCTAAGGAGTTTAGCGAGTCGGACTGACCCATATTGAGATGCAACGAACAAGTCATCATTTGCATGTCTCAATCAATGTAATCCTTAGACCTGAGGTTATTGCACAATCCGAGTAGAGGATCTCCGACTTAGGTTCTATCAAACGTTGTTCCGTCACTGGGCAGTTATAAAGGCTGAGTTCGGGTCGACTGAGAATCAAGTTGCGTGATGGGAATAACCAAGACGGGATTTTGCCCCTCCACCTAGAGAGATATTCTTTGGGCCCGCTCGAAAGATATGATTCGAAAAGCATGGCCATGCGCGTCACGGTTAAGTGTTAACCAAGGCAACCGACTAAGAGTTAGTCGGATGAATCACTTATCTCGGATCGAGAAAGAGAGTCGGACTATTTAAGGGATGACGATCATTCGCATGTAGTCTGACAAGCTATATCATGAGGCAAAAGGGACTCCGACGAAAGTCGCATTGGAAGGTATGTCGCCATGACTTATTTGTACTTGGGAGTTGGCACGTTCTACTAGGAGCCGCTACCAACTGATCGATCACGAGTGAGACTCGGAATCGTGTCCGGGTTACTATGAGCCTCTCGAGTCACTTACTTAAGAGCGGGAGCAATTTTGGTTTAGACCCAAGCAGGAAACCTATTTGGGTTGGACCCAAATAGAGACATGGACTTAGTCAGCAAGTGAGACTTGAAGTGGCTAATATAGGCCTTTTAGTGAATGGGCCACAAGTGAGTGGAGCCCACTTTCACTCCCTATATAAGCTGGTGCATAGGTGCTTAGAGCACGAGGTTAGATCACTCCATGTGTTGGAAACCCTAGCCCCAGTCCGTCCTATCACCGCCGTACCGGACCTAGCAGTCCATCGCCGGCGCTCCTCCTCATACGTGTGGATACCGGTAGAGGTGCTGTACGTTTAGCACTTCGACGATCGTAAAGAAAGAACGGATCATGGAACCGGACCGGATCGCGAGGACTGCACTGCATCAAGCGACATGCTTCATCAATTCCGCAACTGCGCGTCTAGTGATAATCCTCGTGGCCTTCTACCTAAGCTGGATCTTGGGATCACCGCGTAGGGAAAAAGTTTTGTTTATCTCTATGTGGCCCAACAGTGGTATCAGAGCGTTAGCTTCTGGTTTTAGGCTCGAGATCGCGCATATGTGATATGTGGTTGGCGTTAGATTGGATTTAATTGCAGTCTTGGTGGTCGATCTATGAGACAGATCGGTTTTGTACAAAGTTGATTGGATCAACTGTACTCGGAGGAATGGATGATCTGGTTTCCGTGATCTAACTGCTAAGGTCGTGGAACGACATACCCCTACCGGTCGGTTTCCGCCCTCGGGTAGACTGTGACACGTAAACCCGGATGAAGTGATCGAAGATCAAAGAGTTTGGTCGAATCGGAATCCGGATCAGATTTGGGTAAAATTGTTTTATCCGATGACGAAATCCATGTCTGGAATGCAGATGAGATCTGTGCTTTTCAGAAAAATCATCGGGCTAGCCGGACCGCCAGCTTCGCCCTGTCATAGCGCCTTAGATGTCGTTGCGAGTTTCACAACGCCGGTAGATATCGTATCCATGCATAACTTGTTTTTCCAGGATAATGTTGTGAATGGTATGGCTTATGTGCATGTGATGTGTGTAATCCATACGTGATCTGCGTATCACGGTTTTTGTCAGCCAGCTGGAGCCTAGGTGTTGTCAACTTATTGTATAACGGCCTGCATGTCGGATTCTCTCTGTAATTTGCATTACAAGCTAGTGTAGCTGTTGGAGAATCCAGAAGGAATGCAAGTCGGTGTACAAGTCGGCTACATGGTGTAAGACGGCACGTGACAAGAGTTGACACGAGTCGGATTACAGGCTTTATGGAGATGGAGATCGCCATGAAGAGAGTCATACCATTTCACATTATAATTGCTTTATTTTGTGTTATTGTTATGTTTCTGTTTTACCTCTATTAGATAGTTGGTAGAAAATAATCCCTCAAAGGTCTAGTCGGTTTCCCCGCTAGTGCTGCACCGTCACAAGTCGGACATTTTTGGTAGTGGGCTCATAAAATTGAGGTGAAATCAATTCTTTCCGACTAGGTGGGTTCGAGTCGGACTCTTACAGCGGAAGCACTTGGTAATCTAGACGGGTCTATCACAACGATTGTGGGACTTGGGGAAAAGTCGGATGGGAGCCGGGGCATGTGATGCCACCCATCCAACAGGAGTCGTATAAGATACGATTGACAACGAGTTGGCTACCTAGATCACTTGACGGCTAGCGGTGATGCTAAAGCTCACTAGTCGACTTGCTTATTTAGGGTCCTGAATCACTAAGTAACCATCGGAGGGGTGTTGGTTCTAGTGGGAGCATAAATATTAAAGTGTTTAATATGCTTGCTCTTTATGGATACATGTCTTAAGTGTTTTGCATATTTTTTGTTGTAGATCAATGGCACCTAGCAGTCTTCCTTAGATTTCCGGTTTTGCTTTGAGAACCATCTTATAGAAAGATAAGCTGAATGGAACTAATTTCACCAACTGGTATCGTAATCTGAGAATTGTTCTCAAACAAGAATAAAGGGACCGTATCCTAGACAACCCACTTCTAGCTGAGCCGGATGAGAATGCGAATGTCGCAGCCACCAATGCCTACCGTCGGATTTGTGATGAATCCACGGAGATTAGCTGTCTTATGCTTGCTCACATGGAACCGGACTTGCAGCAGCAATTCGAGAATGTTGAGGCCTACGATATGATCAAAAGCCTCAAAAGTATGTTCCAGGCTCAGGCAAAGACTGAGAGGTATGAAGTCTCTCAGGCCTTGTTGAGCTGCAAGCTTAAGGATGGCGATCCACTGAGTCCGCATGTGATCAAGATGGTTGGTTACGTGCAGTCTTTGGAAAGACTTGGCTACCCCATAAGGGAAGAGTTCGCTACAGACATAATTCTGAACTCTCTTCCTAGTGCGTATGGTCAGTTCATATCGAACTACCACATGCATGGTATGGATAAGAAGCTCACTGAATTACATGGGATGCTCAAGCAGGCTGAGGCGGATCTCAAGAAAGGTGCCAGTCAAGTGTTGATGGTACAAAACAAGGCTAAGTTCAAGAAGAGTTCTTGGACTAAGAAGAAGAAGGCAAAGTCAGGAGGTAAGGCGGAGGACCCAGTCCAAAGCGCTTCCTCGGGGACTAAGCCATCTCCTGTAGCCAGATCCACTTGCTTCTACTGCAAGTCGAATGGCCACTGGAAGAGGAATTGCAACAAATATTTGGCTGATAAAGCCAAGAGCGGAGGTGTGACTTCCGGCTCAGGTACGCTTGTTTGCAATGTTATAGACATTTATCTTGCTAATGCACCAGGTTGTTCTTGGGTATATGATACCGGATTAGTCATTCACATCTGCAACTCGTTGCAGGGACTGGTAAGAACTAAGAGCGTGGCAAGAGGCGAGGTTGACATTAGAGTCGGAAACAAAGCGAGAGTCGTTGCGTTAGAAGTCGGCACAATGCAACTTCATTTACCTTATGGATTCATAATGGAGCTAAATAATTGTTATTATGTTCTAGTGCTTAGTGGAAACATCATTTCTGCCTCATGTTTGATGAGACAGGGCTATGAGTCGAATATTAAGAATAATGGTTGTTCTTTATATTTGAATGATATGTTTCACGGCTTTGCACCCGTCCGGGACGGGTTATTTATTTTGAATCTTGATAGTGAATCTGTCTATAACATAAATGTGAAAAGGTTAAAACCAAATGATCTGAATATGACTTACTTTTGGCATTGTCGGCTTGGTCATATAAGCTGGAAACGCATGAAGAAGCTCCATGATGATGGACTCCTAACTTCGTTCGACTTGGAGACGTTCGAGACATGTGAATCCTGCCTTCTCAGCAGGATGACCAAGACACCTTTTGCAAAGATTTGTGAAAGGGCGTCCGACTTATTGGGACTAGTACATACTGATGTATGTGGCCCGATGAGCACGACAGCTAGAGGTGGTTATGAGTGCTTCATTACCTTCACTGATGATTTGAGTAGGTATGGATATATCTACTTGATGAAACATAAGTCAGAAGCCTTTGAAAAGTTCAAGGAATTCCAGAATGAGGTACAAAATCAACTTGGTAAGGAAATAAAGTTTCTTCGGTCGGACCGAGGAGGCGAGTACATGAGCCATGAGTTTGATGACCATCTAAAGAGTTGTGGAATAGTTCCCCAACTCACTCCTACAGGAACACCGTAGAGAAACGGTGTGTCGGAAAGGAGGAATCGGACCTTGTTGGACATGGTACGATCAATGATGAGTCGGACAGATCTGCCTTTATCATTTTGGGGTTATTGTCTAGAAACTTCAGCGTTCACACTAAACAGAGTACCATCAAAGTCAGTAGAGAAGACACCGCATGAGATGTGAACTGGCAAGAAGCCGAGTTTGTCTTTTCTTAAGATTTGGGGTTGTGAAGCTTTTGTCAAGCGACTTCAGTCGGACAAGCTTACAGCTAAGTCGGATAAGTTTATTTTCGTGGGATATCCGAGGGAAACCTTGGGTTACTACTTCTACAACCGAGAAGAGGGCAAAGTGTTGTCGCTTGAAACAGTGTCTTCCTTGCGAAAGAGTTTCTCAGTAGGGGAGTCAGTGGGAGTATGGTGCATCTCAAAGAAATTCGAGAGATACCAGCTAGCAACGAGTCGGCAAAAGCCTTAGAGGTTGAGCCGGACGTGGTACCTGAGCCGGAAACTGCACCGACACTGCGAAGATCAGCAAGATTGCAAAGTTTTCGTGATGTGATGCTGTTGGACAGTGATGAGCTGACAACTTATTCGGAAGCGATGGTGGGTTCTGATCTGAGTTAAAGTCCATGGATGAATATCAAGTTTGGAACTTGGTTGATCTGCCAGACGGTGCAAGACCCGTCGAGTGCAAATGGGTCTTTAAGAAGAAAATTGATATGGATGGAAATGTTTCTATCTATAAAGCACGGCTTGTCGCGAAGGGGTTCCGACAGGTTCAAGGAGTTTACTACGATGAGACTTTCTCTCCTGTAGCGTGCTTAAATCAGTTCGGATCATGTTAGCTATAGCAGCCTATTTCGACTATGAGATATGGCAAATGGATGTCAAGACGGCTTTCCTTAATGGAAATTTAACCGAGGACGTGTATATGATACAACCCAAGGGTTTTGTCGATCCGGCTAATGCTGACAAGGTATGCAAACTTCGGAAACCCATTTATAGGTTGAAGCAAGCATCTCGGAGTTGGAACATTCGCTTTGATGAGGTAGTCAAATCGTTTGGCTTCATCAAGAGTGATCATGATTCTTGTTTATACAGGAAGTTTAGTGGGATCAAAGTGAACTTTCTGATCTTATATGTGGATAACATATTACTGATTGGAAATGATGTCCAGATGCTGCAAGAGACCAAGGAATCATTGGAAAAGAGTTTTTCGATGAAAGACTTGGATGAGGCGACTTACATACTAGGAATCCGGATCTATAGAGATAGATCAAGGCGGCTCATTGGATTGAGTCAGAGTAGATATTTGGACAAAGTGTTGAAGAAGTTCAACATGGAATCGTCTAAGAAGGGGTTCTTACCAATGTCCCATGGCGTAAAACTTAGCAAGACTCAGTGTCCTTCGACAACTGATGAGCGAAGTCAGATGAGTGCGATTCCGTATGCTTCTGCAATCGGATCAATCATGTATGCTATGATTTGTACTAGGCCAGATGTTTCCTATGCTCTAAGTGTTTTGAGCAGGTACCAGGCTAACCCTGGAGAAATCCACTGGGCAGCGGCTAAAAATATCCTCAAGTACTTGAGAAGGACTAAGGATATGTTCTTGGTTTATGGAGGTGAGGATGAACTCAGTGTAAGGGGTTACACGGATGCGAGTTATCTCACTGACTCGGATGATTCTCGTTCGCAATCTGGATATGTGTTTGTGATAAATGGAGGGGCTGTGAGCTGGAAAAGTTCCAAGCAAGAAACAGTGTCTGTGTCTACGACATAGGTTGAGTATATTGCTGCCTCGAAGGCAGCAAAAGAAGCTGTTTGGATGAGGAATTTCCTCATGGATCTTGGTGTGGTTCAGGGCTCGTCCAATCCGTTAGATGTGTATTGTGACAACAATGGTGCTATTGCACAAGCCAAGGAACCTAGACAACACCAGAAGAACAAACATATACTCATGCGGTACCACCTTATTTGCCAGTTCGTGGATCAAGGTGATATCAAGTTATGCAAGGTACACACGGATGCAAACATTGCGGATCCGTTAACAAAGCCACTTCCACAGCCGAAGCATGAGGCGCACCTGGGAGCAATGGGCATTAGATGCCTAGACATGTGATGTCGGAAGATTGACTCTAGTGCAAGTGGGAGACTGTTGGGAATATGCCCTAGAGGCAATCATGTATGATGTTATTCCTGTGTATTCATAAGGTTATGGTCCATATATGAACTACTGATATGTATCATTGAATATGTTATTCGATTGTGGAACTATATATTCATGTTGTTCATACTAATTGTCCTTGGTCATTGAGGTTGTGCCAGAGACACAACTTAGACCAATGTGAAAGTCGACAGATGACTAGGTTCCACTTGTCATGGGCATGGAGATGCTATTCCGACTTACATGGATTCGGCTAAGGAGTTTAGCGAGTCGGACTAACCCATATTGAGTTGCAACGAACAAGTCGTCATTTGCATGTCTCAATCAATGTAATCTTTAGACCTAAGGTTATTGCACAATCCGAGTTGAGGATCTCCGATTTAGGTTCTGTCAAACGTTGTTCCGTCACTGGGCAGTTATACAGGCGGAGTTCGGGTCGACAAAGAATCAAGCTGCGTGATGTGAATAACCAAGACGGGATTTTTCCCCTCCACCTTGAGAGATATTCTCTGGGCCCTCTCGGAAGATATGATTCAGAAAGCATGGCCATGCGCGTCACGGTTAAGTGTTAACCGAGGCAACCGACTAAGAGTTAGTCGGATGAATCACTTATCTCGGACCGAGAAAGAGAGTCGGACTATTTAAGGGATGACGATCATTCGCCTGTAGTCCGACAAGGTATATCGTGAGGCAAAAGGGACTCAGACGAAAGTCGCATTGGAAGGTATGTCGTCATGACTTATTTGTACTTGGGAGTTGGCACGTTCTGCTAGGAGCCGCTACCAACTGATCGATAACGAGTGAGACTCGGAATCGTGCCCGGGTTACTATGAGCCTGTCGGGTCACACACTTAAGAGCGAGAGCAAGTTTAGGTTAGACCCAAATAGAGACATGGACTTAGTCAGCAAGTGAGACTTGTAGTGGCTAATATAGGCCTTTTAGTGAATGGGCCACAAGTGAGTGGAGCCCACTTGCACTCCCTATATAAGCTGGGGCATAGGTGCTTAGAGCACAAGGTTAGGTCACTCCATGTGTTGGAAACCCTCGCCGCTGTACCGAACCTAGTAGTCCATCGTCGGCGCTCCTCCTCGTACGTGTGGATACCGGCAGAGGTGTTGTACCTTCAGCACTTCGACGATTGTAAAGAAAGAACGGATCGTGGATCGTGGAACCGGAACGGATCGCGAGGACTGCACTGCATCAAGCGACGTGCTTCATCAATTCCGTAACTGCGCGTCTAGTGGTAATCTCGTGGCCTTCTACCTGAGCTGGATCTTGGGATCACCGTGTAGGGAAAAAGTTTTGTTTATCTCTACGTGGACCAACATATCAATGTGCAACCATGATGTCCTTAGATAGGTCTTGACAAAACAAGACCCACACAAGTGGTTTCACCAGATTATCACTTACCTAGATTTAGTTATGCTTTTTATAGGGGAATAAACTCTAGTTTGGGGAAATAATTCACCAGAATTTATCTGGAGGCCCAAAAATTATTTCCTAGGGTGGTTAGGCACTGTTTGATGTACTGAACCACATAGAGTTGTAATCTTGTCAAAAGGATTACGAGAATGCCCTTAATAAATAATCAAAGGCAGTTTTATATGGTTTTTCTCTTTTTCACCAGATTAATTCTACAGAAGGTCTTGAGTATATTCCAAGGGCACGTGGAAGGAATTTGGGATACCTTTCTGTTGGAATTGGATTCACTCATTTTGGAGTTGTCAAACTCCTGGAGTGATTTATTTAATGAAAAGGGGTACACAGAATAGTTTAATTCACTACAATTTAACCAGAGCTCAATAAAATCTGAGCTGCAGGGATTTGATATATGCTGATATTAGGGTCTACCGGGAGGTGGAATCTGGTCAATGGCACATTTGGTTTGACCTAGAGAAATTACTCAAGGCAGATAATGGTTGTTTTTATTATTTTTTCTAAGGGCACACTATTGTTCATCTTGGCATAAGACCTATGCTAGAAGAAAGGACTATCAAATACCTTCGAGTAAAGTTTTGATTTTTCTCAAATGCATATGTAAAGCTCTCTAAGTAATTTATTTGGTGTAAAGTCCACCTTGCTGCAGATTAATTACCAACAAATACTGGAAATTATTTTTGATTAGGGGTTACCTCTGCATGATTAAGAGAACATCTAAGGACTCTCAGAAATTTAGATCTTGGCATAAGGATTTTATTTATATTTTCAAACGGATATAATCCTACTGATATTTTTCTGGATCTTGAATTAAAAGAAAAGGAAACATGGCAGCTGGGCTGGATCTATGGGGAAATGGGCCGCAGGGAGGGGATTCGGCCCACGGCGACGAGCCAGCGCGCGGGGCGCAGTTTTAAAACTGTCGGGCGGGGCCCGGGCGTCAGTGACAGCAGGGCGCAAAGGGGTATCGGGCGACGACAACCGTCGGATTAAACAGAGATCGACGACGCGGCGTCGTCTTCGACCTCTGGCGGCGCAGAGCGGAGGGGAAACCCTAGGGGACGACCGAGCTCACCGGGGAAGCTTACCAGGCGACGGGGCGACGCGATGGATGACGGCGACCTCGGGGATGGGCAGAAGGAGGGGGGTCCTCGCCGAGATCTGGCTCGCGCGATGACGACCGAGGAGAGCTCGTCGGAGCTCGTCGTTGTGGCTCGAGGGGACTGACCTGGGCCAAAATAAGCGCACGGTTAGGTAGAGGGGGAAGAGGGGACCTCCATAGAGTGACATGCATAAGGAGAAAGAGGGGGAGGAGGGCGCCTTGCTCGATTTTTGGGAGAGGCCGAGAGCTCTGTCCCTCTTCTTCTCGGGCAGGACAGGGCAGGGAGAGGGAATGGAGCTTGGGGGAAGTGAGTGGAGGGGAGAGGGAGCAAATGGGGGGCAGGGGCGTGTTAGGGGTGGCCTCTGGTCTTTATACCGTGAGGCAAAGATAGATGGTGAAAATGCCCACTTTGGACATCGAGGAGGGGTAATGTTGGCCTGTGATTGTCCTAGAGGGCGGTGGGGAGGGGTGGGAGTGGGATTTGGTCGGGCAGAGAGGGTAATGACAGCTTTGGTAATTAAATGGGGCAAAATCCTTGTAAGATGTGGTTGTCTCTCTCTATCTTTCTACTAATCCAAGGGTAAAAGGGGTATGGGCTGGGGTGGATCTATAGTGCTCACGACCAGGGGACTGTTGGTTGCTGTGGAGGAGTGCTTGACAAGCTTTGGGGAGGGGCTGGTCTTGGTTTAGGTCAAGTTTGTTTGTTTTTCAAACATTTTGATCACAAGGGAGCTTGTGAAGGAGTTCAAAGATTTGCATTGGAAGAGATGGGGAGATAGTACTGGTGGATGGGCATGGTCAAGATACACTCCTAGGATTTATTTGGGATTTTTATAAGGTGTTTTAGTCCTCTTAAATCCATTTGTTCAAAAAGGGCAGAAGTAGTTTCTATAAGATCATTATATTTATATTGCACAAGGTTGGGTTTTATTGTGAGAGGGTCCCAAATGTGAATACACACTTAGGAGAATTTTCCCAAGATTTATTGAGGCATAGAAGTATTTAAATCATTTATTTTGTTGTTTCTGCCATTTAGGAAAAAGGCCAAAAAGAATTAATAAAGCTCTTCAAAAATATTTATTTTTGAAGTTGGAAGATAGGGTATGATATATGGACCCCAATTGAGCCAAAAGTTGGGGAAGTGCTTTGACAAAAACCAAACTTTCCATTGTGAAAGGGGTTTTGAAGATTTTGTCTATTAAAGGAATTAAATAGATTTGGAGCCATAATAATTATGGATAATATTTGTTAAATCTTGATGATGAAGGTAGATGATGTAGACAAGGTAGCATTTTCAACCTTGGGAATTGGAAATCCCACTTGAATTAGATGAAAAACAAGGAGTTGTGGATCTAGGGTGATGTTATTTTTATACCATCAAAAGCTTGTTGGATCTTGGAGCTCAGAGCTCACCTTGATGCAAGGGATAGATGGATAGTTGGACCAAGTCATATAGATGATCATGGCAGAAGTAGTTTGGATTGGTTGCAGTTGGGGTGGTCTGGAAGTGATGGCAAACTTTGTTGAAAATAAGGCTGCCATACTAGATGAGTCATGATGCCATATAAACCATGTGGGTTCAAGAAGCACAAAGAACCAGTTTGATCAAGTGAGGTAGAGGTTAATAGAACTATATGAGTGGAACCCAACCAGGAAAAGAGTTGGTCCATAGAAGGTTGGATGATGGTGTGGGCTTCTATCAAAGTAGGCATGATGACTAGATTTGCAGGAAGAGTTATTTTCTCGCCTCCAAAACCATCAAGAACAAGTTGGTTGGAGTATGATCTAACCAAGTGCAAGAGTGGGCCTTGGTATTTCTTAGGATGGTTAACAAGATGGTTCAAGTGCATTTCCAAAAATGCACATGGTTGAGAAAGGGAGGCATTCAAAAAGGTGATGTTGAAACAATTTCCAGACTTAGTCAAATTTGGCAGTTTTGAGGATTTTGACTAGAGTATGAGAGGGGATGTTTTTGAGGGGTTGCAAGGTACCACAGCATCATCAATTGGATGATATTGAAGTGTAGAGGGAGTAGAAGGGATCCATGCTTGATATTGGTCTTCATTGACTTGGAAGCTTCTGGAATGGATCACTGTAGCATTGATCTGGTTAAGGGATTTAGATGATCACCTGGTGGCTAGAGAGGGGATCTAGCTTTGTAATCTTGCTTAGGTAGTGGTTATTTGGAAACAGCCTGACCCTAGGGATGAGCTCCTAGAGTGGCTCATACTACTTTCTAAGCAATCAAGTCAAACAGCAGATCAAGGCAACTCATCAGACATCAGATCAAGGCAACTCATCTTATAAACTAAGTAAATCCACTAATGGGGTTACCATCAAGCTTAGCTTGAGGTAAGGGTGGGGCATTTTGAAGAGGTTGGGGTTTTAATAAGATGAGAGTCCTTGGTACCTCTACCAATGGTAGAATTCAAATGCTTTGAAAAGAGGTTTTGGAAATCTTAGAGGTAAGAGTAGTTGAAGGTTCTGCCTTGAAGACATAAGGAGATAGTATTCAATAGCTCTCCATAGTTTGATCAATAGAAGTTATTAGAATAGTCGGTTTGCAAAGGCTTCTTGGCTCAGGTTTTGAAATGCCAGAACATTTGAGAATATGCAGAATGAGCCAAGATAGTTTTGTTAACTAGATTTTTGACAACTAAGGGTGAGGTAAGGAGTAACATATGGTATACACCCACCTGCACAAGTACAAACAAACGACAAGCAAACACTTCACCCATGAACAAGAAAAAGTTTTTGTTCCCCCTGATTTTTGCATTCTGGACAACTAATTAGGGGTGCAGAAATTGGGATGTTACAGACCTTTCCCCCTTAAAAGAATTTCGTCCCGAGATTCGGGAGAGTAAGATTAGGGGATTTGTCTTGGAGTTGGTGCTAAGTTTTTCTTGCGTACTAACTTGCCGGTTTTGTCTTTGAACAGGATCACTTCGACAGTGAGGTTGAACTCCAATCGTCTTGAAAGCTCGAGTGTCGAGCTGGCTTCAACCAAGATTGCGAGGAGTGATCCTTCTACAGTAAGGATTTTCGGCTTCTGTCCTAAGGGATTATCGTATCCTAGTATCCAACTGTTGGATTGTTTCTGGTAGAGGTTTATTCTATTTTGCGAGACGGATGCAGTCTTTCCCCCTTAGGATTAGACTGGGGTAGATTGGAGAGTTGATATAGTTCTTCCTTCTTGGAGTCGCAGATGGATGTTTTGAATGCTGACGTCCATAATTCTCTTGGAGTCGAGATCGTCAGAAGGCATCCCATTCTGGAGGTCTTCGTAAGATCCTCGGGTAGGCATTGTTCTGAGGATCAAGTGGGAAAATGCAGTCTTTCCACCTTAGAGCTTCATTAAGGTGCTTTAGTAGGGATGCCGACCGTCCGACTTGGAGTGCTGACCCAATATTAGTGGAAGGCGGTATCTCCTGGAGTCTTGAGCTAAGGTCGTCAAGTGACTCCCTATTCTATAGACCTTGGCGGGGGTGGTTTCCTAACGAAGCCTTTAAGGGGTTAGCTCTAGGTGAGTTAGCGGTTTGCGACTCTTCTTGCTAGTAGTTAGTCAGGGTTGAAGTAGTCAGCGTTGGGTAAGCAGTCTTCACTTGCATTCCTTGCGTTGCCTCTGCTTGTGGGCGGAGCGGACTCGTTCTCTTCATGTATCCTCGTCTTCAGGGAAATGAAGTATGCTGGCCTTCTAGTGAGGAACTTCCCGTTGGTGCTAAGCGTTCCGGGTTGGGTCTGATGCAACGTGTTTGGTAAAACACGCAAGATGGAAAACTTCAAGCAAGCATAGCAATCCAAGGAAGTTATTACATAACCAACCAGTCTGCACCCGAAGGTGCTAATAGAGCTTAAGCATTACAAAACGCGTTCAGGGACGATACATTACTCTACCCTATTGCTAGATGGGCTAGTACCGCAACGCGGGTGATTACTCGGAGGGTGCATCTACGGAGTTGTGTCTGGCTTATGGCAGAGCAGTGGAGGTTTCTTACACCTCCTGGATGGGCTTAAACCTATGGAGATACTGGCTGGCGGTGATGCACTTCCTGCCTCTCTTGGGAGCAGCGTCCTTCGAGGTTACTTTAGTGGCGGTGGTTCGTGCTTGATTCCGTTACAGGGTTTCCAGAACTTCCTTATGAGTGATAATGGCTTGTAGGCGACAGAGCTCCATCTGCGAGTGACGGTATTCGTCAACGACTACGGTTAACATCTCGTTGCTAGACTAGCTGAATCGGGTCTGAAAGGAGAGAGCAGGGTATGACAGGCTGGGTTCTTGAGATCCTCCGGTGCAGTCGACATTTCCCTTCATGGGGAGGAAGAAGGTCGTGGGCTGTCTCATCTTTGGGAGGGAACTACGGATGCAGATCAAAGCTTCTCTGGCTACCATATCCACATCGAGTGCGGGAATGGGCATCTGAGGTCCAGTGGAATATATAGGGCTTCCATTGGTTCCCGGCTTGGCTAGTATGACAATCTATCCCACATAATCTCCTGATTCCACTCTCTTGTGGAGGGTGTAGATAGGTTTCTGCTGGTAACCACAAAGTTGCAGGGAGTCCCAGGGGAGTCGGGGAAATCCAATCTTCAGCAACTCTTCATCAACAGGTTCCATCTACAAAAGTGTTTAGGGCTAGGTCGAGTTAGTGAAAAGTGTGCAGGATTTTAAGATTAGAAAATCATATTAATGCAAGTGGTTTTCAAAATGGAGGGGAAAAGACATAAGCACTTTTGCAAATAGTCATCTCTTCTCCCTTGTCTTTTAGAAAAATAGCTTTGTCGTTTCCTATCTAACGTCCATGCTAACTAAGGTCTCCTACAGTCAGGATGGCTCTGATACCAAGTCTGTGGGGTCCCCGGATTTACCATCCGAGAAATCCCCGTTATGTATATATCCACATTCCCATGATCAATGAGCTGTGGAAAATAACTGACAAGTATCATTACAACATCCGAAACATAATGAATACAAGACTTACATAGTTGCCATTATGGCTACACAAACATACATCAGCGGGGCTTCATCACGCGCAGGGCCCAATCATGCCTCAACCTACAGGGAACTGACTTGGAAGATGGCCTAGCTGGCTGGACGTCACCTGAATCTTCCAAATGTCGAACCTCTGAAATCCTGGCCAAGTAAATAGCCAGGGATAAAGCCATGAGTACTTTTGAATGTACTCGCAAACCACCAAGATAAGTTAAATAAGGAAATGCAATTCTGGTTGTGGCGAGATAGCTCTATGTAGGGTTGTTTTTGAAAAGTCTAGAATAGCAATAGTAGTTACGACAGCTCCATATCTTTGTTGAAAAAAAGAGTTTTGGAACATGCCTCTGTTTTTCAAATCAAGATATCCCCATATCCTTGTTGAAAACCTTTTTGAAAACAGTTTTGGAGTAAAAACCCTTTTAAAACCTTTTTGACCTCCTCTGGTCAAAACTAAACTTTAAACTCAGGTTCCCTTGGAACCTCCAATCTTTCATCCATTTTCCAAACACCATCGTTTGGGTACTCCTAGCCAACACCTTTCCAACCGTCCTTGACCGTGGACACGGCTATTCAAATAGATTGTACTCTGCAGAGTTTGCACACTTTCCCCACAAGAATCAATACATCCGCCGGGATAAAACCACGGCCCACTAACCATGGTAGATGGGGGTACGGATAATCAAACCTAACCTTTCACTTGTCGACCCTAGCAAAGGCTGCTTTTCCTTTTGGGTTTGTTCTCCTCGGCAGCTAGTTTGTGGCTCCCAGCCATAGTCCTACCTTCCATACATGCGTATACCCAAACCGCAGCTTGGCACATACCTTAACTTGGTGACTCCACTTCCTTCCGTAGCACCTAAGTCATACCGTCCGTGGGAGACCCAATTGTTGCACCGACACTCCTGCCAAGACAGGCTCACTCTTGTCGAAGCAAGCTACAGGCTCCAGATCGTAGATCTGTTAGCGCCTGCCCGGAATTCAGGGGATTTCTCCCCATAAGCATTGTACAAGCTGCCTCGGCTAATGAGGACAAACTACGACCTAAGCCCTAGCACCTGGGGTAATGTGGTTGCACAGATAAAAATTGTTCTGGTAAAGGTGTAGAACATCCCTTCTCTTCCGCTTGTTCATTTTCTCATTTCTCATCAACACCACCTCTTTAGTTAAAACATCCTCTTGGAACGATGCCTCTTCCCAAGGGTTTTACAAAGTAGTTTTTAAACAATTGTAGTACGGTAAATCCCAAACTAAGTTATGTTCTCAAAGTCGGGGTTTCCAACGAGGTAGAATGCTAACCACCCTACTCTCAATCTAAAGGGATAAAATGGTAGGTACATCAGGGTGGTGCCGCGAGGGACACCAGGTCACAACTCGGAGGAGCCAAGTTATTAGCGCAGTATTTATAAAACAAGACATGCAGATAAATAATGCAATTTATAAAGGAGATATAAAGCATGTAATAAAAGGAATAGGACAAGTATCAGAATTCAGGAATGGTGGCTTGCCTAGTGATCAACAATAAGTCCCTCGACTTCTTTAGATAACCAAGAATACCCAACAAATAACAGTAAGGAGTCATTTTCTTCTTGTCGTCAAACAATCACACTGTCGCCATCGTCGAGTATACATGGAAGCAAACAATAACCCAATCAATACAAGGTATACAGGCATCAAACCATAGAGCAAACAAACATAAGGAATCCTACTTACCTTAGTAGGTTTTGGAGAATTGGGTACTAGTAGTGGAATTACTAGATTGCCATAGAGGTGTTTTTCCCTTGGAAGATAGTTGTCTAGGTTATATACCGAGGACTTGTGGTGGAGACTTGAGGTCTTTAGGATATAAATGTGCAACCATGATATCAGCAGATAGGTCTTGACAAAACAAGACCCACACAATTGGTTTCACCAGATTATCACTTATCTAGATTTAGTTATGCTTTTTATAGGGGAATAAACTCTATTTTGGGGAAATAATTCACCAGAATTTATCTGGAGGCCCAAAAATTATTTCCTTGGGTGCTTGGGTAGTGTTTGATGTACTAAACCACATAGAGTCGGAATCTTGTCAAAAGGATTACCAAAATGCCCTTAATTAATCATCAAATGCAGTTCTGCATGGTTTTTCTCTTTTTCACCAGTCTAATTCTATAGAAGATCTTGCATTGATTCGAAGGGCATGTGGCAGGAATTTAGAATACCTTTCTGTAGGAATTGGATTCACTCAGTTTGGAGTTTTCAAACTCCTGGAGTGATTTATTTAGTGAAAAAGGGGTACACATAATAGTTTAATTCACTACAATTTAACCAGAGCTCAATAAAATCCAAGCTTTGTTAGATTCTGATATTAGGGTGTACTGGGAGGTGGAATCAGGTCAATACCACATTTAGTCTGACCTAGAGAAATTACTCAAGGCAGATAATGGATGTTTTTTTATTTTTTCTAAGGGCACACTACTGTTCACCTTGGCATAAGGCCTATGCTATATGACAGGTCTATCAAATACCTTCCAGTAGATTTTTGATTTTTCTCAAATGGATATGTGAAACTCTTTGAGTAATTTATTTGGTGTAAAGTAAACCTTGCTGCAGATTAATTACCAACAAATACTGGAAATTATTTTTGATTAGGGGTTACCTCCGCATGATTAAGAGAACATCTTAGGACTCTCAGAAATTTAGATCTTGGCATAAGGATTTTATTTATATTTTCAAAAGGATTTAATCCTAATAGTATTTTTCTAGATCTGGAATTAAAAGAAAAGGAAACAGGGTGGCTGGGCTGGATCTGTGGGGAAATGGGCCCTAGGGAGGGGATTCGGCCCACGGCGGCGAGCCAGCGCGCGGGGCGCAATTCTAAAACTGCCGGGCGGGGCCCGGGCGTCAGTGATAGTGGGGGAGCAAAGGGGTATCAAGCGACGACGGCCGTCGGATTAAAGAGAGATCGACGACGCACCTTCATCTTCAACCTCCGGCGGCGCAGAGCGGAGCGGAAACCCTAGGGGACGGCGGAGCTCTCCGGGGAAGCTTACCAGGGGCTCGGTAGGGTTCGGGGAGGCGATGGGGGGACGCGGTGTACGATGGCGACCTCGGGGATGGGCGGAAGGAGGGGGATCCTCGTCGGGATCTGGCTCACGTGATGACGACCGAGGATAGTTCGTCGGAGCTCGTCGGTGTGGCTCGAGGGGACTGACCTGGGCCAAAATAAGTGCACGGTTGGGTAGAGGGGGAAGAGGGGACCTCCATACAGTGACATGCAGAAGGAAAAGGAGGGGGAGCAGGGAGCCTTGCTCGGCTTTTGGGAGAGGCCGAGAGCTCTCTCCCTCTTCTTCTCGGGTAGGACAGGGCAGTGAGAGGGAGTGGAGCTTGGGGGAAGTGAGTGGAGGGGAGAGGAGAAAATGCGGGGCAAGGGCGTGCTAGGGGTGCCCTCTGGCCTTTATACCGTGAGGGAGAGATAGATGGTGAAAATGCCCACTTTGGACCTAGAGAAGGGGTAGTTCTGGCTTGTGATTGGCCTAGAGGGCGGTGGGGAGGGGTGAGAGTGGGATTTGGTCGGGTAGAGAGGGTAGTGGCAGCTGTGGTAATTAAATGGGGCAAAATCCTTATAAGATCTGGTTGTCTCTCTCTCTATTTCTACTAATCCAAGGGTAAAAGGGGCAAGGGCTGGGGTGGAGCTACAGTGCTCTTGACCAGGGGAGTGTTGGTTGCTGTGGAGGAGTGCTTGACAAGCTTTGGGGAGGGCTTGGTCTTGGTTTAGCTCAAGTTTGTTTGTTTTGCAAAAAAATTGATCACAAGAGTGCTTGTGAAGGAGTTCAAAGATTTGCATTGGAAGAGATGGGGGAGATAGTACTGGTGGATGGGCATGGTCAAGGTACACTCCTATGATTTATTTCGGATTTTTATAAGGTGTTTTAGTCCTCTTAAATCCATTTGTTCAAAAAGGGCAGAAGTAGTTTCTAGAAGATCATTTGATATATTTATATTGGACAAGGTTAGGTTTTAGTGTGAGAGGGTCCCAAATGTGAATCCACACTTAGGGGAATTTTCGCAAGATTTATTGAGGCATAGAAGTATTTAAATCATTTATTTTGTTCTTTCTACCATTTAGGAAAAAGGGCAAAACGAATTAATAAAGCTTTTCAAAAATATTTATTTTTGAAGTTGGAAGATAGGGTATGATATATGGACCTCAATTGAGCCAAAATTTGGGGAAGTGCTTTGACAAAAACCAAACTTTCTATTGGAAAAGGTGTTTTGGAGATTTTGTCTATTAAAGGAATTAAATAGATTTGGAGCCATAATAATTATGGATAATATTTTATAAATCTGGATGATCAAGGTAGATGATGTAGACAAGGTGTAGCAAGAATTTTCAACCTTGGGAATTGGAAATTCAACTTGAATTAGATGAAAAACAAGGAGTTGTGGATCTAGGGTGATGTTATTTTTATACCACCAAAAGCTTGTTGGATTTTGGAGCTCAGAGCTCACCTTTATGCAAGGGATAGATGGATAGTTAAACCAAGTCGTATAGATGATCATGGAAGAAGTATTTTGGATTGGTTGCAGTTGGGGTGGTCTAGAAGTGATGGCAAACTTTGTTGAAAATAAGGCTGCCATACCAGATGAGTCATGATGCCTTATAAACCATGTGGGTTCAAGAAGCACAAAGATCTACTTGGATCAAGTGAGGCAGAGGTTAATATACCTATATTATTGGAACACAACCATCCAAAGAGTTGGTCCATAGAAGGTTGTATGATGGTGTGGGCTTCTGTCAAAGTAGGCATGATGACTAGATTTGCAGGAAGAGTTATTTTCTTGCCGGCAAAACCATCAAGAACAAGTGGGTTGGAGGATGATCTAACCAAGTGCAAGAGTGTGCCTTGGTATTTATTAGGATGGTTAACAAGATGGTTCAAGTTCATTTCCAAAAATGCACATGGTTTGAAAAAGGGAGGCATTCAAAAAGGTGATGTCGAAACAATTTCCAGACTTAGTCAAATTTGGCAGTTTTGAGGATTTTGACTAGAGTATGAGAGGGGTGTTTTTGAGGGCTTGCAAGGTACCAAAGCATCATCAGTTGGATGATATTGAAGTGTAGAGGGAGTAGAAGGGATCCATTCTTGATATTGGTCTTCATTGACTTGGAAGCTTCTGGAATGGATCACTGCAGAATTGATCTAGTTAAGGGTTTTAGATGATCACCTGGTGGCTAGAGAGGGGATCTACTTTGTAATCTTGCTTAGGGAGTGGTGATTTGGAAACATCTTGATCCTAGGGATGATCTCCAAGAGTGGCTCATACTACTTCCTAAGCAATCATGTCAAACAGCATATCAAGGCAACTCATCGACAGCAGATCAAGGCAACTCATCTTATAAACTAAGTAAATCCACTACTAGGGTTACCATCAAGCTTAGCTTGAGGTAAGGGTGGGGAATTTTGAAGAGGTTTGGGTTTGAATAAGATGAGAGTCCTTGGTACCTCTACCAACGATAGAATTCAAATGCTTTAAAAAGAGGTTTTGGAAATCTTAGAGGTAAGAGTAGTTGAAGGTTCTGCCTTGAAGACATAAGGACATAGTATTCTATAGCTCTTCATAGTTTGATCAATAGAAGTTATTAGAATAGTTGGTTTGCAAAGGCTTCTTGGCTCAGGTTTTGAAATGCCAGAACATTTGAGAATATGCAGAATGAGCCAAGATAGTTTTGTTAACTAGCTTTTTGACAACTAAGGGTGAGGTAAGGAGTAACATATGGTATACACCCACATGCACAATTACAAACAAACAACAAGCAAACACTTCACCCATGAACATTAAAAAGTTTTTGTTCCCTCTGATTTTTGCATTCTGGACAACTAATGAGGGGTACAGAAATTGGGATGTTATAGACATTTCCCCCTATGGATGTGTGTTACACCCATAAACCACAGCTAGAGTCATTGCATGTGTGTTCTTTTCACGAACCACATATGGATCGACCAGTGTCATTGCATGTGTTCTTTTAATAAACCACACCTAGTGTCATTGCATGTGTGTTCTTTTCACAATCCACACATGGATCCACCAGTGTCCTTGCATGTGTGTTTTTTTATTAACCACGGCTAGAGTCATTTCATGTGTGTTCTTTTCACAAACCACATATGGATCCACCAGTGTCATTGCATTTTTTTCATTTCATAAACCACATATGGATCCACCAGATTTCATTGCATGTATATTGTTTTCATTAACCATAGCTAGAGTCAGTGCATGTCTATTCTTTTCACAAACCACACAAGGATCCACCATAGTCATTGCATGTTCGTTCTTTTCATTAACCACATCAAGATAAATTTTATGTGTGTTCTTTTCAGAAACCACATATGGATCCACTAGTGTCATTGCATGTGTGTTCTTTTCACAAACCACATATGGATCCACTAGTGTCATTGCATGTGTGTTCTTTTCATCAACCACATCTAGAGTCATTTCATGTGTGTTCTTTTCATTAACCATATCTAGAGTCATTTCATGTGTGTTCTTTTCACAAACCACATATGGATCCACCAGAGTTCATAGCTTGTGTGTTATTTTTATTGACTACAGCTAGAGTCATTGCATTTATATTCTTTTCACAAACCACACAAGGATCCACCAGAGTCATTGCATATTTGTTATTTTCATTAACCACATCTACAGTCATTTCATGAGTGTTCTTTTCGCAAACCACATATGGATCCACCAGAGTTCATATCTTGTGTGTTCTTTTCGTTAACCACAGCTAGAGTCATTGCATTTATATTATTTTCACAAACCACACAAGGATCCACCATAGTCATTGCATGTTTGTTCTTTTCATTAACCACATCTAGAGTCATTTCATGTGTGTTCTTTTCACAGACCACATATGGATCCACCAGTGTCATTGCATGTGTGTTCTTTTCAAAAAGCACATATGGATCCACCAGTGTCGTTGCATGTGTGTTCTTTTCATTAACCACATCTAGAGTCATTTCGTGTGTGTTCTTTTCAGAAACGACACATGGATCCACCAGTATCATTGCATGTGTGTTCTTTTCGCAAACCACGTACGGATCCACCAGTGTCTTTGCATGTGTGTTCTTTTCACAAACCACATATGGGTCCACTATTGTCATTGCATGTGTGTTCTTTTCATTAACCACATCTAGATCCATTTCATGTGTGTTCTTTTCACAAACCACATATGGATCCTCCAGAGTTCATTTCGTGTGTGTTCTTTTCATTAACCACAGCTAGAGTCATTTCATGTCTGTTATTTTCACAAACCACACAAGGATCCACCAGAGTCATTGCATGTATGTTCTTTTCCTAGACCACATATGGATCCACCAGTGTCATTGGATATGTGTTATTTTCACAAACCACATATGGATCCCCTAGTGTCATTGCATGTGTGTTCTTTTCATTAACTACAACTAGAGTCATTTCATGTGTGTTCTTTTCAGAAACCACATATGGATCCACGAGTGTCATTGCATGTGTGTTCTTTTCATAAACCACAGCTAGAGTTATTGCATGTGTGTTCTTTTCATGAACCACATATGGATCAACCAGTGTCATTGCATGTGTTCTTTTAATAAACCACAGCTAGTGTTATTGCATGTGTGTTCTTTTCACAAACCACACTTGGATCCACCAGTGTCATTGCATGTTTGTTCATTTCATAAACCACATATGGATCCACCAGATTTCATTGCATGTATATTCTTTTCATTAACCATAGATAGAGTCATTGAATGTCTATTCTTTTCAAAAACCACACAGGTGTCCACCATAGTCATTGCATGTTTGTTCTTTTCATTAACCACATCAAGAGTCATTTTATGTGTGTTCTTTTCAGAAACCACATATGGATCCACCTGTGTCATTAATGTGTGTTCTTTTCACAAACCACATATGGATCCACTAGTGTCATTGCATGTGTGTTCTTTTCATCAACCACATCTAGAGTCATTTCATGTGTGTTCTTTTCACAAACCACATATGGATCCACCAATGTCATTTCATGTGTGTTCTTTTCACAAACCACATATGGATCCACCAGTTTCATTGCATGTGTGTTCTTTTCATTAACCACATCTAGAGTCATTTCATATATGTTCTTTTCACAGACCACATATGGATCCATCAGAGTTCAGAGCTTGTGTGTTCTTTTCATTAACCACAGCTAGAGTCATTGCATTTTTATTCTTTTTACAAACCACACAAGGATCCACCAGAGTCATTGCATGTTTGTTCTTTTCATTAACCACATCTAGAGTAATTTCATGTGTGTTCTTTTCACAAACCACATATGGATCCAGCAGTGTCATTGCATGTGTGTTCTTTTCACAAAGCACATATGGATCCACCAGTGTCATTGCATGTGTGTTCTTTTCATTAACCACATCTAGAGTCATTTCATATATGTTCTTTTCACAAACCACGCATGGATCCACCAGTGTCATTGGATGTGTGTTCTTTTCAAAAACCACATATGGATCCACCAATGTCATTGCATGTGTGTTCTTTTCCCAAACCACATATGGGTCCACCAGTGTCATTGCATGTGTGTTATTTTCATTAACCACATCTAGATCCATTTCACTGGTGTTCTTTTCACAAACCACATATGGATCCACCAGAGTTCATTTCATGTGTGTTCTTTTCATCAACCACAGCTAGAGTCATTGCATTTCTGTTCTTTTCACAAACCACAGAAGGATCCACTAGTGTCATTGCATGTGTGTTCTTTTCCTAGACCACATATGGAGCCACTAGTGTCATTGCATATGTGTTATTTTCACAAACCACATATGGATCCCCTAGTGTCATTGCATGTGTGTTCTTTTCATTAACTACATCTAGAGTCATTTCATGTGTGTTCTTTTCAGAAACCACATATGGATCCACGAGTGTCATTGCATGTGTGTTCTTTTCATAAACCACAGCTAAAGTCATTGCATGTGTGTTCTTTTCATAAACCACAGCTAAAGTCATTGCATGTGTGTTCTTTTCCTAGACCACATATGGAGCCACCAGTGTCATTGCATATGTGTTATTTTCACAAACCACATATGGATCCACGAGTGTCATTGCATGTGTGTTCTTTTCATTAACCACATCTAGAGTCATTTCATGTGTGTTCTTTTCATCAACCACAGCTAGTGTCATTGCATGTGTTCTTTTATTAAACCACAACTAGTGTCATTGCATGTGTGTTCTTTTCACAAACCACACATGGATCCACCAGTGTCCTTGCATGTGTGTTTTTTCATTAACAACAGCCAGAGTCATTTCATGTGTGTTCTTTTCACAATCACATATGGCTCCACCAGTGTCATTGCATGTTTGTTCATTTCATAAACCACATATGGATCCACCAGATTTCATTGCATGTATATTCTTTTCATTAACCATAGCTAGAGTCATTGCATGTCTATTCTTTTCACAAACCACACAGGGATCCACCATAGTCACTGCAAGTTTATTCTTTTCATTAACCACTTCAAGAGTCATTTTATGTGTGTTCTTTTTCGAAACCACATATGGATCCACCAGTGTCATTGCATGTGTGTTCTTTTCACAAACCACATATTGATCCACTAGTGGCATTGCATGTGTGTTCTTTTCATCAACCACATCTAGAGTCATTTCATGTGTGTTCTTTTCACAAACCACATATGGATCCACCAGAGTCATTTCATGTGTGTTCTGTTCACAAACCACATATGGATCTACCAGTTTCATTGCGTGTGTGTTCTTTTCATTAACCACATCTAGAGTCATTTCATGTATGTTCTTTTCACAAACCACATATGGATCCACCATAGTTCATAGCTTGTGTGTTCTTTTCATTAACCACAGGTAGAGTCATTGCATTTCTATTCTTTTCACAAACCACACAAGGATCCACCAGAGTCATTGCATGTTTGTTCTTTTCATTAACCACATCTAGAGTCATTTCATGTGTGTTCTTTTCACAAACCACATATGGATCCACCAGAGTTCATAGCTTGTGTGTTCTTTTCATTAACCATAGCTAGAGTCATTGCATTTCTATTCTTTTCACAAACCACACAAGGATCCACCAGAGTCATTGCATGTTTGTTCTTTTCATTAACCACATCTAGAGTCATTTCATGTGTGTTCTTTTCACAATCACATATGGCTCCACTAGTGTCAATGCATGTTTGTTCATTTCATAAACCACATATGGATCCACCAGATTTCATTGCATGTATATTCTTTTCATTAACCATAGCTAGAGTCATTGCATGTCTATTCTGTTCACAAACCACACAGGGATCCACCATAGTCACTGCATGTTTATTCTTTTCATTAACCACATCAAGAGTCAGTTTATGTGTGTTCTTTTTCGAAACCACATATGGATCCACCAGTGTCATTGCATGTGTGTTCTTTTCACAAACCACATATTGATCCACTAGTGGCATTGCATGTGTGTTCTTTTCATCAACCACATCTAGAGTCATTTAATGTGTTATCTTTTCACAAACCACATATGGATCCACCAGAGTCATTTCATGTGTGTTCTTTTCACAAACCACATATGGATCCACCAGTTTCATTGCGTGTGTGTTCTTTTCATTAACCACATCTAGAGTCATTTCATGTATGTTCTTTTCATAAACCACATATGGATCCACCATAGTTCATAGCTTGTGTGTTCTTTTCATTAACCACAGCTAGAGTCATTGCATTTCTATTCTTTTCACAAACCACACAAGGATCCACCAGAGTCATTGCATGTTTGTTATTTTCATTAACCACATCTAGAGTCATTTCATGTGTGTTCTTTTCACAAACCACATATGGATCCACCAGAGTTCATAGCTTGTGTGTTCTTTTCATTAACCATAGCTAGAGTCATTGCATTTCTATTCTTTTCACAAACCACACAAGGATCCACCAGAGTCATTGCATGTTTGTTCTTTTCATTAACCACATCTAGAGTCATTTCATGTGTGTTCTTTTCACAAACCACATATGGATCCACCAGTGTCATTGCATGTATGTTCTTTTCACAAAGCACATATGGATCCACCAGTGTCATTGCATGTGTGTTCTTTTCATTAACCACATTGATGCGGTCGACTTTCGACGTAGAGCTCGTTGGGAACCCCAAGAGGATGGTACGATGAATATAGCAGAAAGTCTTCCCTCAGTTATGAAACCAATG
The DNA here is from genome assembly GCA_910589775.1 of Avena eriantha. Taxonomy (NCBI): domain Eukaryota; kingdom Viridiplantae; phylum Streptophyta; class Magnoliopsida; order Poales; family Poaceae; genus Avena; species Avena eriantha. The sequence continues at coordinate 29,319 of CAJUXJ010001834.1, read as the reverse complement.
TTTAATCGAACCAGTAGGAGCAAGGAAACACCCCAAAGGTGTTACTAGCTGAGCTTTGGCAGGGCGCACTACCGGTGCTAGTAGCAACGTGGAGACCTGCACAACACAACCGCAGAACTTTGTCCCCAACTTGCGATGAGGTTGTCCATCTCACCGTGTTTTGCGGAAAATAAAGGATTAAACGTATCGAATGGAAAGAAGTAAAAGTTTGCAGAAAGTAAACACAAAGCAGTAAACAGTTGCAGATTGTATGTAAAGAAAAAGGACCGGGATCCATAGTTCACTAGAGGTGGCTCTCCTTAGATAGATAACATGCTGGGTGAACAAATTACAGCGGGGCAATTGACAAACACCGAGAAAGCAATACATGCATATACTAATCATCTTTACTCCTCTGAGACTTGATTGGGCATTAGAACATAATACATAGACCGCCATCCAACTGCATCTATGACTAATAATCCACCTTCAGGTTATCATCCGAACCCCCTCCAGTATTAAGTTGCAAGCAACAGATTATTGCTTTATGAACTGCATGTAAAGTAAACAATACAATTGTTCTATGAACAAAGGATCGTTGTTTTCTCCCTAGTAGCAACAGCACATCTAGTACCTTAGAGATTTCTGTCACTTCCCCAGATTACCAGAGGCATGAACCCACTATCGAGCATAAATACTAACTCTTAGAGTTGCTAGCATCTACTTGGCCAAGATAGCTACTAACAACAGAAAGCATGCAAGATCTCAAATAACAAAGACATGATAGAATCAATAATCAATCTGAAATAGCATCTCAATATCCATCGAATCCCCGCAAACACAACATGTATGGATTATAAGTAGATGATCTTGATCATGAACGGAGCTCACAAGATCTAAACATGAAAGCACATAGGAGGAGAAACCACCCATCTAGCTACTACATGGATCCGTAGTCCAAGGATGAACTACTCACACATCACACCGGAGGCTTGCATGGTGATGAAGAAGGCCTCCAGGGTGAATTCCCCTCTCCGGCAGGGTGCCGGGAAGAGCTTCAGATCCCCCCGATCTAGGGACAGAGAAGACGGCGGCTACATACTCTTTCGTGGATTTTTGATCGGGTACTTAGCGTTTTCGTCCCGAGGGAAACTTATAGGCGGAAGGAGAGGCCGAGGGGGTGCTGGGGTCGGCCAGACCACCCCCTGGCACGGGCCAAGCCTAGCAGCGCGGCCAGGTGGTGTGGTGGCTCCCTGGCCCTTCTCTGTCTCGTATTCTGGCACTTGATCACTTCCGGAAAAATAGGCACTTTGGCTTTTGTCTCGTCCAAGTCCAAGAATATTCATTTTTTGACTTTCCTGGAACCAAAAACAACAGAAAACAGGCAGCTGGCACTGTGGCTCTTGTTAATAGGTTAGTCCAAGAAATAATATGAAAAGTACTCCAAAGTTGGAACAAAACACAAGAAAGTGGATAAAACCAAGCATGGAACATCAAAAATTATAGATACATTTGCAATGTATCACACATCTATAGTCATTTCATGTGTTTTCTTTTCACAAACCACACATGGATCCACCATTGTCATTGCATGTGTGTTCTTTTCATAAACCACATATGGATCCACCAGTGTCATTGCATGTGTGTTATTTTCACAAACCACATATGGGTCCACCAGTGTCATTGCATGTGTGTTCTTTTCACAAACCACATCTAGATCCATCTCATGTGTGTTCTTTTCACAAACAAACATATGGATCCACCAGAGTTCATTGCATGTGTGTTATTTTCATTAACCACAGCTAGAGTCATTGCATGTATGTTCTTTTCACAAACCACACAAGGATCCACCAGGGTCATTGCATGTCTGTTATTTTCCTAGACCACATATGGATCCACCAGTGTCATTGCATATGTGTTATTTTCACAAACCACATATGGATACCCTAGTGTCATTGCATGTGTGCTCTTTTCATTAACCACAGCTAGAGTCATTTCATGTGTGTTCTTTTCAGAAACCACTTATGGATCCACAAGTGTCATTGCAGGTGTGTTCTTTTCATAAACCACAGCTAGAGTCATTGCATGTATGTTCTTTTCACGAACCACATATGGATAGACCAGTGTCATTGCATGTGTTCTTTTAATAACCCACAGCTAGTGTCATTGCATGTGTGTTCTTTTCACAAACCACACATGGATCCACCAGTGTCCTTGCATGTGTGTTTTTTCATTAACCACAGCTAGAGTCATTTCATGTGTTTTCTTTTCACAAACCTCATATGGATCCACCAGTGTCATTGCATGTTTTTTCATCTCATAAGCCACGTATGGATCCATCATATTTCATTGCATGTATATTCTTTTCATTAACCATAGCTACAGTCATTGCATGTCTATTCTTTTCACAAACCACACAAGGATCCACCATAGTCATTGCATGTTTGTTCATTTCATTAACCACATCAAGAGTCATTTTATGTGTGTTCTTTTCAGAAACCACATATGGATCCACCAGTGTCTTTGCATGTGTGTTCTTTTCACAAACCACATATGGATCCACTAGTGTCATTGCATATGTGTTCTTTTCATCAACCACTTCTAGAGTCATTTCATGTGTGTTCTTTTCACAAACCACATATGGATCAACCAGTTTCATAGCTTGTGTGTTCTTTTCATTAACCACATCTAGAGTCATTTCATGTGTGTTCTTTTCACAAACCACATATGGATCCACCAGAGTTCATAGCGCGTGTGTTCTTTTCATTAACCGTAGCTAGAGTCATTACATTTCTATTCTTTTCACAAACCACACAAGGATCCACCAGAGTATTTGCATGTTTGTTCTTTTTATTAACCACATCTATAGTCATTTCATGTGTGTTCTTTTCACAAACCACATATGGATCCACCAGAGTTCATAGCTAGTGTGTTCTTTTCATTAACCACAACTAGAGTCATTGCATTTCTATTCTTTTCACAAAACACACAAGGATCCACCAGAGTCATTGCATGTTTATTCTTTTGATTAACCACATCTAGAGTAGTTTCATGTGTGTTCTTTTTATAGACCACATATGGATCCACCAGTGTCATTGCTTGTGTGTTCTTTTCACAAAGCACATATGGATCCACCGGTGTCATTGCATGTGTGTTCTTTTCATTAACCACATCTAGAGTCATTTCATTTGTGTTCTTTTCACAAACCACACATGGATCCACCAGTGTCATTGCATGTGTGTTCTTTTCACAAACCACATATGGATCCACCAGTGTCATTGCATGTGTGTTCTTTTCAAAAACCACATATGGGTCCACTAGTGCCATTGCATGTGTGTTCTTTTCATTAACCACATCCAGATCCATTTCATGTGTGTTCTTTTCACAAGCCACATATGGATCCACCAGAGTTCATTGCATGTGTGTTCTTTTCATTAACCACAGCTAGAGTCATTGCATGTCTGTTCTTTTCACAAACCACACAAGGATCCACCAGAGTCATTGCATGTCTGTTCGTTTCCTAAACCACATATGGATCCCCCAGTGTCATTGCATGTGTGTTCTTTTCATTAACCACAACTAGAGTCATTTCATGTGTGTTCTTTTCAGAAACCACGTGTGGATCCACGAGTGTCATTGCATATGTGTTATTTTCATAAACCACAGCTAGAGTCATTGTGTAACACCCTCAAATTAGCCCTATGCAAGTTTTAGCGCTTCCCGCCAAACCCGCATAGAAACGATTCGCGGACACCCACCAGGCACTTGCGTGCGGGTGGAAAAACGAAGTAATACCATTACACAATAGTTCACGATGGAACCCACAGATCATATATATACAACAATGACTCCATGAGTCAAGAATACAGATATACAATACAAAGATCTAAATCACCTTGAAAATGATACCACATCCGAGTACGGATAAGATGCAAATGGGGCTAAGAGCTCTGAAGAATAAGCAATGGCATCCATAACCCTGCCCAGGCCAAGCCAGAAGGGTAACCCTGCTAACGACGTAGATCTCAACCCTGCTAAAACAAAAGGGGTGCCGACAAAGGGCAAAGTAAAAAGAGGAGCGTCAATACTGAGGCCAGTACATGGCGATGCTAGAATTCGGCGGTTCTCGCCTACATAGGTATGGTGGACTGAAGCGGCAGCGCAGCATGCACTAAACAACCTATAGAGACTCGATAAACTGTTGGCTATTAAAGAGAGATAAGAAAGACCTATTCGGAACCGACCTTATACTAACACCAATCATTCCCATCCTAGTATTCCCCCTCGAGATCAAACGAGGAAGTCAAACCGAGGAACCCACACAGTTGGCAGTTTTATTCATTCCATTATAGTTTGTAACAACCTCGTACCCTACGCTCTAAGTTCAAGCCTGGATGAACCAAAAGTGGTTAAGGGATCTTACAGCGGGGGCCTAGGGCCACCCACGTGTAGGCCCGTCAACCGCCCTAACCACTTCCAATAACATCGGGACAAGAGCGAGCGGCGTAGGCAACAGGCGAAGAGATCAAATACATACACAAGTGAGTATGTATGCAAGCTACCTTACAACAATTCTCAGAGCCATACCATCTAAAAGAAATAGAAATATTGCAACGCCATACGGCAAGATCCAAATATCCTAGATAGAGATAATAGTGTAGGATAGCTCCTCATACATCAATCAACAGAGTAACAATCGGAAGCGGGAAACAAGATCCGAGTATGGATAAGAAGCAAATCGGCATAAGATGCCACATAAATAAGCACATCCCGCCCACAGATCTCATGGATCCCCATCCCCAGAATCTCAACACAGAGTGATCGTTGCCAACATCATTTGTCTCCTCTTCCCAGTATCCATCTTGCGAATACACCTGTTCATCTGAATCAAAAAAATTATTGTGTGAGACCCTAGGGGTATGTAACACCCTTGAATCGGCCCTATGCAAGTTTTAGCACTTCCCGCCCAAACCCGCATAGAAACGATTCAAGGACGCCCACCAGGCACTTGCGTGCGGGTGGAGAACGAAGTAATACCATTACACATTAGTCCACAATGGAACCCACATAACATATATATACAACAATGACTCCATGAGTCAAGAATACAGATATACTATACAAAGATCCAAATCACCTTGAAAATGATAGTGCGTCCGACTACGGACAAGATGCAAATGGGGCTAAGAGCCCTGAAGAATAACCAATGGTGTCCATAACCCTGCCCAAGCCAAGCCGGAAGGGTAACCCTGCTAACGACGTCAATCTCAAACCTGCTAAAACAAAAGGGGTGCCGACAAAGGGCAAAGGAAAAAAGAGGACCGTCAGTACTGAGGCTAGTACACGACAAGGCTAGAATTCGGCGGCTCTCGCCTACATAGGTATGGTGGACTGAAGCGGCAGCGCAGCGGCACTAAACAACCTATAGAGACTTGGTATTACTGGCGGCTATTAGAGAGGGGTAAGAAAGACCTATTCGGATCCTACCTGATACTAACACCAAACATACCCATCCTGGTATTTCCCCCTCGAGACCAAACGAGGAAGTCGGACCAAGGAACTCACACAGTTGGCAATTTTACTCATTCTGTTATAGTTGCAGCACTTACTAATCAAATATAGATAGCATGAGTCATCCTGAAGCATAAGTAGTGGACAGTTTTAATTAACCATTCTGTGGTAGTTGGAACATTTACTAGTCAGATATAATTGTCCTGAGGAATCCCAAAACCTAGCAGTTGTTGGCACTTTTATCACATTCCATTGGAGTTGCAATACTTACTAGGCAGGTATAGTGTGACACAGATCACCACAAATCCACCAGTTGTTGGCATTTTTATTATCCATTCCGTGATACTTGAATCTGATACTAGTCATATATTAAGTCAAGTTGATAGCACTACTTTAGTTATGCTTGTCTATGACTGAGATACTGTGCTCCAAGTCGTCCATAACCGTGGACACGGCTTTCAGAAAGATTTACCCTACAGGGGTGCACAAATAGCAACACACACACGACCGACCTCGGAAAACCAAATCAAAACCCAACGAGGCTTTCACGACAAAGCAATCATAGGATTCATAAAATATTTCAGGGGGCCACCCCATTAAGCTACCCGCAACGAAGTTGGCCGGCTCCGAGATGGACCCAAGGTTTGCGCCAATGGCTGTAAACGACTAGGAACCCGAAAGTGTGACTAGGCTTGTCGATACCACGAAAACACTCCGCAATCCTAAACAGTACAGGTGCTCCACTCACAATCTTAAATAAAGCAGTAAAGCATGGCATAAGTACAAGATAGTAATAAAGCCCCAAACTAGTTTGTGGCCCCAAGAAATAAGAAATGAATCAAGCTCTGGCTAAGGGAGATTCATAGAGTCTCCTATATGTGGATAGTGCGAATAGTCAAGGAACAGGTATCAAGTACTCGGGGCCTACGGGACACAAGTGGACATAAAAATCAAATAGCATATATTTCCCACCGGTGCCTCTTTCATTAGTTATCCCAGCAATTTGATAGTTGTATCTAAAGTCATGATCCTCTCCACCATAAACATCTGCCAGCATTTCAACAATTGTGGTACTCGATAACACGAGATCGCACCTGAGCATGCAACTACGACTCACAAGGCAGGCTATCTACCAAACAACAGGTATTAGGAGCTGTCCATGGCAATATAGAGGATGCACGGGATATAACTGGTACACGGAAACTAAAGCACCGCGACACGGATAGCAATAGATCAACAGGAGGAAATAAACACTATAAATGTAAAATAGGTAGAAAGGGGGAGAATGCTCGCCTGGGAAACACTGCCGAAGGATCATATCTGAAGAACTTGTCGATACTCGCATCAACTCATCGGCCTAATCCGCGAAGAAGCAAAGAACTAAAAGAAACACCAAATGCAATATTTAATGCTATAGCAGAAGATCCGGCATGCTTATGATATGATGCATGGCATGGCACAGATGCGGTGCAATTAGGCAATATTAAGCGGAACCGGGGTCCCGATAATTAATTACACAGTTCAAGTTATTTAGAACCCCCGCAAATTAAATGTTGTCTTAACAAGGCAAAGCATGGCATCGGTTCGCTACCAAATTTAAATGGAGTTCGGAATAAGACTAGAATAGCCCGCATATGGCTCAATATTTAATTATTAGGTGAATCAGCATAATGTCCCCAAACCCCACAATATCCATGCGAGTATGAATGATTCAATATGCAACAAGTTTGTATTTCATTTATAAAAATAGGGCTCAGAAAGGGGTCACACATAGGGGACTCGACGATCTTGGCGTTCTATGGTCCGGGTCGACGAGATCGGTCTTCGGGTTCCGTGGAGGGGAACTTGGCGTTCCAAGGAGATCTTCGGGTCCTTGTCATCGAGCTTAGGGTTCTGGTTTCGGTGGCGATGACGGACTTGAATTATCACGGTGGTCCTCGAAGTCGATGTCAATTCTCTGGATGTGTCGAAGATCTTGTCGTGGGTGGCGCCAACTACATCTCACTGGCTTGGTTAAAGAGCAGCAGCACTATGTCAACACCAAACTACAGGGGGCATCGAATGAAGGGAGAAAACAATGTTAGCTTGAGCTCCTACAAGCACACATGGGTACCAGAAGTGAGCAGGTAGGCGTCTGGGGCTGTACATACAGCACACACACGAGATGACCAACACCCGAAGGCTCGGCAGAGGATGTCCAGGTGGACTTGGAACGATGCCATGTGGGTTAGAGGACCATGGCATCGACGTCGGGTAGCCTGGCGCAATAGCTTGAGCGGGAGAGGCGAGGTGGAGGCGAGGGGGAGCACACGCGCGATGGGCGAAGGTGAGCGGGCGACGCTGACTCGGACGGGCTCGAGTTGCAGGGGCATCGGAGGCGAGGTCGTGCGGGGCTTGACGAGCGGTACAGTGCCGAGCTTGAGGGCAGGAAGGCGCGCGACGGCAGGGACCTGCAGGCGGTTGCAGGCGGCCTCGCATCAGGACTCGAGGACGCGATGCAGGGAGGCGGACGCTGGCTCGCGGGTAGGGGAGCAGAGACGTGGCAGCGCGCAGAGGCCGGTCCAAGGCGGAGAAAGGTCGCGTCGTCGGGCTCCGCTCGGTATGGAGGTGAGGTTCCTCAGTTCAACGCTGGAGGTGGGGTGGTGGCGTCCGGCGACGCAGATCGACGGAGAGGCGGGCTCGAGCGGAGGAGAAGGACCAGGGGCGGCGGCGCTAGGATAGAGGAGGGACCGGCGAGCGTGGCGGCGCTTCGATGTAGGTCTGGAGAGGGAGAGGAGCACGACCGAGGGAAGGCGAGGCCGAGGCCGGAGACAGGGAGCGAGGATGGAGGCGGCGGTGCCATGCGGGGTGAGGCAGAGGGGAAGGGGATCGCGGCAGGGGCGCGTGTCCGGGTGGGGCCGGGCCACGTGGAGGGTTGGTGAGGATCCCGTGCGAGGCTGGGATCGTGCGGGGTGGGGAAACACACCCAAGGGCGGTTGGTCGGGGCGGCAGGCGCGGGGTGTGGGGCGTGGTGGGGCCGGCACTATGGGTGGGCCCAATTGGCAGAGGGGATGGGAGTGTGTGGTGGTGAGGCGGCTGGGCGAGCTGAAGTGGAGGCTGGCGCGGTTGTGTGCGCCTGGGCGGGGACGGATCGGTGGGAGGCGGGGGATGCGGGCAGGTGGCGGCTGGTGGCAGGTGGTGGGCGGGAGCAGCGGGCGGGGGGCTGCGGCTGAATAAGGAGTTGGAGGGAGGAGTAGGTGGGGTGTAGATTAGGGTTTTGGTTTGATCCTGGGGTTGTAGGTGGCTCGACCGACTGGGCTTTTGGGCCTAGTTGGCAGGGCTGCCTCCCCCAGGTAAAACATTTTATTTAACCATTTTAATTTAAAGGACTTTTCTAAATTGTTTTCAGACAAATAAAAGGCCCGGAACAGACCAATGTTTTGATTTGAAATTAACACGGGGATATTTGGAAGACAAAGATAGGCTTTTAGCAAAATACTTTCAAAAAAAAGATGCATGCTGATGTCAGGATGATGCACATAGATAAAACATCGCGATTTTCTAGTAGTGGTTTTAGCGGGGTGCCACGAGGTACTCAGCAAGTCTTTATACCTCTAAAGGGGACATATACCTAGGGTGACGCAATTGCAGCAACAGATAATAACTAACAAGTCTATAGATACTCGCTAACCATCCACCTAACCAAAAATAGGCGGATGTCCGTTAATTAGAAACAACAGTTATGGCAGTATAAAGTAACAGATCCATCCTCCTTCTCGCTTACTATCGAGAAAGCGGACGAACAACCCATCCGTTGGCAGTTTTATTAATCATTCCATGAATATTGCACTAATTACTAGTCAGATATTTAGTCAAATTTAATACGGTAATTTAGTTATACTTGTCTATGATCGAGAAACTATGCTCCAAGTCGTCCATAACCGCGGACATGGCTTTCAGAAAGATTTACCCTGAAGGGGTGCACAAATAGCAACACACACATGATCAACCTCGGAAAAACCAAATCAAAACCCAACGAGGCTTTCACGATAAAGCAATCACGGGATTCATAAATCATTTCAGGGGGCCACCCCAATAAGCTACCCGCAACGAAGTTGGCCGGCTCCGAGATGGACCCAGGGTTTGCAAGTATGGCTGTAAACGACCGGAAACCCGAAAGTGTGACTGGGCTTGTTGATACCGTGAAATCGTGCCGCGATCCTAAACAGTATAGGTGCTCCACGCACAATCGTAAATAAAGCGGTAAAGCATGGCATAAGTACATGATAGTAATAAATCCCCAAACTACTTTGTGGCCCTAAGAAATAAAGTGCAAATCAAGCTCATGCAAAGGGGGATTCATAGAGTCTCCCGTATGCGGATAGTGCGAATAGTCAAGGAACAGGTATCAAGTACTCGGGGTCCTACAGGACACAAGTGAGCATGAAAAACCAAATAACAAATACTGCCCACCGGTACCTCTTTCCTTAGTTATCCCATTACTACTCAGGTTAAGTTGTTCAGGTACCTCGTTATCCATCAGACACTCACAAACCCTACACATGCAATTCTACGACTCACGTGGCTCAAGCAACTCCTGTAGTAATGGCTCATAGGATGGAGGAACAAGCTTCGGTGGGGTTTAAAAGTAAAGGCCATGCAATACATGGGATTCAGTTTAATGCAAGCGCGACTCCATGATGCAAGAATAAGATAGAAGCAATAGGTACTATATGTATGCAAGCATGTGGTAGTGCTTGCCTGGCAGCTCCGTTGAAGCGAGAGATGGATCTGGGTAGTACTCCTGGGATTCTTGATAATTCCCCTGCTCGGCGTCTATTCGAAAAGAACCAAACAAACAAGGGCCAATATAAATAAAGTGCGCAAGCATATGAATAAAATGCGACAAGCAACCAAGCATGCCATGATGAATGATGCACAATTTACATGGCAATAATGTAGCATGGCAAGGGTGAAGTGTGGGGACAAGAATAAATCATTTTATTAATTATTTGGCCAAGTTTTATTACCATATATTGTTCTGCTTATTTAATATTTATATGATGCATGCTTCATTTCATAACATGGAAGGCATAATCAGAATAGGCTCGTAGCGCCGATCCATTTAGATATCTTATTTGTCAAATTTGGAGTTATAGAATTAAAGATATTAATTAATTGAGAAAAGGCATTTATTGCAAATTTAACCATCTCGAAAATTTAAATTAGTCAAACATTATTTTGGATGGAATATTTGAATTCCTCACATTTGTCTGATTCAAAAACATATAATATTTGTATTATTTGGATTTATCAATAAAAAGTTATTAATTTCTGGATATTAAAACATATTAAACAATTTCTGAAATTATTTTTATTAACAGAAAAGATCACAGAACTTTTTGCACACAACCGCACCTAGCCACAGACGCTGACGGGTGGGACCGATGCTGACTTAGCAGCAGCCGACGCGGTGGGAACTGGTACGGGCTTTTCTTACCGCGGGGAGTTCTAGCCACAGAGGATGACTGGTGGGCCTCTGGGCGGCGGGGCCACAGCGCGCGCGCGAGCTATCGGGCGCTGACACGTGTGCTATCCGGGGAGCGCGGGTTGAGGATCCACTAACCATGGGTGTCTTTTTGTAAAAAGGAGGAGGGGCTGACTGTGGGGCTGGAAGGACTGGTTCTTGATCGAAAAGAAAACGCAGGGGGGTATGCGCATAAGTACATCGCCTCGTCTGACGAACTGAATGTCACCTGCAGAAAAATCTGCTAGCTCGGCCTAAGTTGCGACGACGATTGCGACTAAACGGCGGAGAATTTTTGCTATGCCGCAAAAAGGAAAATTGGAGATCTCCAGCAGATCTACAACTTTGCAGAAGGAAGTTTTTACAAAGGAGCACGGCGGACGATGTAGCTGCGCATGGAGGACGACGTCGACGGCGAGAGGATGGCGAATGGCGGCGAGCGTACGGCAGCAGCGATTTGAACGCGGGCTCGGCCTGCCGCTCCTGTGTGCGCGAAAACGGCGGGAGGAAGATGGCGAGGCCCTGGTATGCTCCTGGAGCTACACCGCGTCGCCAGCGCTGCGACCTACTCCTTCTCAGGTTGTAGCTCCGGTGGAAGCGGACAACGGCGACGAGGTCCATGTGGCTTGGGGAGGCAGAACCTGGGGAGGGGGAGATGGATGAGGGATGGCAGGAGAGATGTCGGCCAGATGGTGGAAGGGGTAGTTGAGGAGGGTGAGGCTGGCAGCTGCCTCTGCTTTGCTTTATGCCGAGAGAAGGAAGAGCAAGCATGGCGCGGCGTGGGGGTGGGGCTGGCGATCACGTGCGCTAGAGCGAGAAGAGCAACAGGGGTTTGGCGCGTTGAGCTGATGGCGTGTCCAGGCTGGGTAGGCAACATAGAGAAAGGGGACATGGTGGTGGCTTGGTCTGGTTCCATCCCAAGAGAAAGAAGGGGTTCGGTGGGTGTAGGAGGTGAGATGGTTTGGTTTCAATCAAAACATCAAGAGAGGGGGCTCGGTGGAGGAGGTTAAAAGAGAGAGAAAAGAGGCAGGGGTGTTAACATTGCGTGTGCCATGCAATATGGATATACATGCAAGCCTCAAGTTGCCATCCTCAAAATTGCAAGAAGAGGGAAAAGCACAAGAGTTGTGGGATTATATAGATAGAGATGAGGGAGAGATGGGTTAGGGTTTTGGACAAGGTTGTTTGAATTCAAACCCATGCAAAACTTCAAGCAAGAACTCCAAAAGATAAAAGGGAAGGTGAGAGGTTGTTTGCATGGCTCATGCATGATCCTTAGCTAGGCCACACTATATTTGTGAAAACAAATACAAGATTAAATGACCCCACTTAGTCACATGCACTCAAATTTGAATAAAGCGCAAGCAAAAGGTTTGGAGAGGTTAAATAAAAACAGCAAATAGAAGAACTAGAGTTGGATGGGGATGTGGGGTTTATATTCCATGTGACATGAAATAACGGTACCCACACATAAGATACATGCACAAGGAATTAACACATGGCATGGATTAAACCCATATGTCCAAGAGTGGAAGAAATAAACATGAATGAATATAATGGAATTGCTAGTGTGTGTGTTCCACTAGGCAAGTATATAGCCATAATTATATCCATACATGATCAAATATTCCAAAACAAACCATATGGAATCTAGACAAGGAAACTACTCACATAGCATGCAAAGGTGGCCATGTGGCTCTCCCCATATCAATATTGTGAAAACAACATGATGCATAAATGGAAGCATGTGGAAGTAGAAGTGGATCCATCCCAACCCACATGAGCTAGAGGTAAAACCAAATAAAATGCAAGGCTCACATATAGCTGGATGGTGGAATTATGGGGTGGTGACAAAGAAAGGTGGTGGAGTTAATAAGAGATATGCCCCCAACTCAACTTGGGCATCAAGCATTTATCAAGAACCAAATACAATGTATCAAGAGGCAAATACAATTAATAGTGCATATGAGATAAGAACCAAATGAAAAGGGTTTTATATGATGCTCAAATGCAATGTGGCATGAGCATGATATAATTATGATGCAACAATTATATGTAGGAAGTAGCATTTTATTATTAGACCATGTAGCATTACAGATGTTAGACAGATGGGATGCTACATAGTTGAAGCACTTACTAGTCAGATATAGATAGCACGAGTCATCCTGATAGCATAAGTAGTGCGAAGTACTTACTAGTCAGATACAATTAGCATGTGACATCCCAAACCCAGAAGTTGTTGGCACTTTTATTTCATTCCATTGGAGTTGCGATACTTACTAGGCGGGTATAACATGACACGATACACCCCAATTCCACCAGTTGTTGACACTTTTATTATCCATTCCATTGTAGTGAAGCTGATTACTAGTCACATATTAAGTCAAATTTATAGCACTACTTTAGTTATGTTTGTCTATGATCGAGATACTGTGCTCCAAGTCGTCCATAACCGCGGACACGGCTTTCAGAAAGATTTACCCTACAGGGGTGCACAAATAGCAACACACACACGATCAACCTCGGAAAAACCATATCAAAACCCAACGAGGCTTTCACGACAAAGCAATCACAAGATTCATAAAATATTTCAGGGGGCCACCCCATTAAGCTACCCGCAACGAAGTTGGCCGGCTCCGAGATGGACCCAAGGTTTGCGTCAATGGCTGTAAACGACTAGGAACCCGAAAGTGTGACTGGGCTTGTCAATACCACGAAAACACTCCACATCCAAAACAGTACAGGTGCTCCACACACAATCGTCAATAAAGCAGTAAAGCATGGCATAAGTGCAGGATAGTAATAAAGCCCCAAACTAGTTTGTGGCCCCAAGAAATAAGAACTGAATCAAGCTCTGTCTAAGCGGATTCATGGTCCCACATGCGGATAGTGCGATAGTCAAGGAACAGGTATCAAGTACTCAGGGCCTACGGGACACAAGTGAGCGATTAAAAACCAAATATTTGCTATTGCCCACCGATGCCTCTGATTAGTTTCCTAGCATTTTAATCAAGTTGTATTTAAAGTCATGATCATCTCCACCATTAAACATGTGCCAACCTTTCAACAACGGTGGAGCGACAACAACACAAAGCAGCACCTGAGCAAGCAACTACGACTCGCAAGGCCAACTATCTATCAAACAACAGGTTATAGGATGTATCCAAGGCAATATAGAGGCTGTAAGGAATATAAAGGGTGCATGGAAACTAAAGCATCGGAACACGGATAGCAATAGATCAACAGGAGGAAGTAAAGACTATAAATGCAAAATAGGTAGAAAGGGGAAGATTTCTCGCCTGGGAAACACGGTTGAAGATGTATTATATGAAGAACTTGTTGAATCTCACAACATCTCATCGTCCTATCCGGGAAGAAGAAAAACACTAGAAGAAACACCGGATGCACTATTTAATACTACGGCAGAAGATCGGGCATGATTATGAGATGATGCACGGCATGGCAAAGAAGTGGTGCAATGCAATTTGGCAATATTAAGCGGAACCGGGGTCCCGACAATTTATTAGAAGGTTCATGTTGTTTAGATACCCTGCAATTTAAATGTTGACTAATAAGGCAAAACATGGCATCGGTTCGCTACGAAAATTTAAATGGAGTCAATATAAGACTAAAATAGTCGGCATATAGTCTCCATAATTTAATTATTAGGTGAATCGACCAAGTGCCCCCACCCAAATGAATATGTATGCGAATATGACAGTTTATATGCAACAATTATATATAGCAATTTATAAAATAGGGTTGGGTTAGGTAGGGGTCACACCCTAGGGTATCGATGATCTTGGGGTTCCGAGGGTTCATGTTGGGTCTTCGGATCCAGGGTCGGCCTTCGGGTCCTCAGCCATCAAATCCATTATAGAGATCATGGCGTCCGTCTCGTCTTTGGGTCGAACTTGTTCAATGTCCGGGTCTTCGGAATATCTTGTTGTCCCTGTCATCGGGAAGATCTTGACGGAGGCACGGGTAAGTGGATTCTTGGACTGGGACAGCGAGGCTTCCGACTGTCGGAACAATTGCATCAACACCATCTTGGTACCATTGCAGAGCCACTACACCATCACCAAAACGATTTCCACCACCACATTACCACAATGGCCTCACGTTAGCAATAAACCGACGAGGCTAGCTGCAGAACCTTGGCTAGGATGGGGAAACGCTGCCGCGAGCGTCAAAGAGGATGAGGACCAGCGACGGCCTGGGGAGACAATCTCGGGGCGGTGCCGCTGCTTAGGCGACGGACGACGGGGGCAGAGGTGAGGCGAGCAACGACGGTGGTGGCGGCGTGCTTCTGCAGAGGAGGTCGATGAGGCGGGCGACGAGGAAGGCGTGTCGGACGCAGGCAAGACTAGAGGAGGCCCCTGGCGGTGGACGAGCTCTGCTCAACGGGGTCCTCTGCTCGGGCAGAGACGAGCTTGGGGTGGGGAGGCTCTAGGCGAGGGGGAGGTCGCGGCTCCCGGGCGGAGCTCCGGGGAAGCTGGCGAGACCACGCGCGGGCCGGGGCTAGAGGACGGCGGTCGGAGCACTTGCAGCTGGCGGCGGCGCGATGTAGGAGGGGACCACGTCCCTGGCGGTAGGGCAGAGAGAGAGGCGGGAGCACCTGGGCGGCGCCTGGCGATGGGAGGTGGGGCGGGGTCGTGCCAGGGGGAAGGCGAGGAAGAAAGCGACGGCGTATGAGGCCGCGGCCGGCGGTGGGGCCGAACGAGGAAGATGCGGCCGCGAACAGGGGTTGGTGAAGAGTGGGGATGGGGATCGAGGCCACAGGGATGCGGGGATAGGTGGGAGACGGGGTCGATCGAGGTGGGGTTGGGATGGTGGGGTGCAAGGCTAGCGCTGGGGCAGGATCGTGACGCGTGCGGGTGGTGTGCCCCTGCGTAGGTTGGGTGGTGTGTGTGTTCGGGTCGGGTTGTGGTTAGGTTAGGTTTGGGTCTGGTCTAGGGTTAGGGTTTAGGCAGGAGCTTGTCTAGTTTGGGCCGAGTACTACGCTGTTGGCTTACCGGGCTTTTGTCCTGGCAGTCTGGCGGCCTCCCTAGGTTTTATAAAAGTGTTTTATTATTTATTTATTCTAAACAAAATCCTTTGCAAATATGTTTTAGAGAATTAAAAGGTTCAAGAGGACCGGGGTTTTAATTTGAAATAAAGAGAGGGGATATTTAGAAAATAAAGAGATGCTTTTAGAAAATAGTTTTAGGCAAACATATGCATAATGATGATCATGCTCAAATGCAATGTGGCATGATGACATGAGCATGCGATCATGATGATGCATAAAATAAAAATTACACGCGGTTTTCTAGTAGTGGTTTTATCGGGGTGCTACAATTCGACACCACTAACAATGGATCTCGCCCTCGAGATCCGCCTAATGGTACGGGGAGGAAGGCTGATGGTCGGACTCTTCTCGCTTTGTGTAGATCCTAACGACACCACTAACAAAGATTATTGCTTCATCTTGAAACAACAAGGATTGTTGCTCACATCATCGAGAGAACACTCCGGAGGACAAAGAACGAAAATAAAGGTATCACAAGATCATGCCACCTTTAACTTCTATGATAGGAGAGAATAAGTGCAGTCTAATCCACATCAATGTACGAGAGCAAATAGAATGAGTATTCGGCATGGGGTCCAATCCATCATGCACCCAAACTATTACTCCGCACATACAGTAGCAAATCGTACAACCCATTCTCAAAATTCATACTGAAGATCTCGACAAGCGATGTTCGAAAGCAAAGGAGTGGTGCATGCTCTTCATCGGATCTGATGTACATGACATCCTCGCATTGGAAAACTCCGGAAGGTACAAAGAAAATTTTAGTGGATTTTAGAAGAAACAAAGGTACAACAGAGGAAGGATTCCTTAGATACCATGAAGACAGGGTGCAGAACACCATTACAAGAGGAAGGAAGCGAAACCCTGAAGGTACGACAGAAAACCTAACCACGAGAATTCCTGGACTTGAAGAAAGGTAAGAGAACAAACTCAAAACCCGCAAAGGTAAGAGGAGAATAGCTTAGGGGTAAGGAGTAAAAGCAGAACTAATCAGATCCATCCAACCGATTTTGCAAAATAGTTTTGACACTCTACATCGTCCGTTAGCTAGGTTATCCGATAGGCTGGACTAGTGGGGTATCGCAACTGCTGAGCTATGATACCACTTTGTAACACCCTCGAATCGGCCCTATGCAAGTTTTAGCGCTTCCCGCCAAACCCGCATAGAAACGATTCAAGGACGCCCACGAGGCACTTGCGTGCGGGTGGAAAAACGAAGTAATACCATTACACAATAGTTCACAATGGAACACACTGATCATATATATACAACAACGACTCCATGAGTCAATAATACAGATATACAATACAAAGATCCAAATCACCTTGAAAATTATACCACATCTGAGTACGGATAAGATGCAAATGGGGCTGAAAGCCTTGAAGAATAACCAATGGCGTCCATAAGCCTGCCTAGGCCAAGACGGAGGGGTAACCCTGCTAACGACGTCAATCTCAAACCTGCTAAAACAAAAGGGGTGCCAACAAAGGGCAAAGGCAAAAAGAGGAGCGTCAGTACTGAGGCCAGTACACGGCGAGGCTAGAATTCGGCGGCTCTCGACTACATAGGTATGGTGCACTGAAGCGGCAGCACAGCATGCACGAAACAACCTATAGAGACTCGATAAACTGTCGGCTATTAGAGAGAGATAAGAAAGACCTATTCGGAACCGACCTTATAGTAACACCAATCATAACCATCCTAGTATTCCCCCTCGAGACCAAACGAGGAAGTCAAACCGAGGAACCCACACAGTTGGCAGTTTTATTCATTCCATTATACTTGAAGCACTTACTAGTCAGATATAGATAGCATGAGTCATCCTGATAGCATAAGTAGTGGGAATTTTTAGTTAACCATTCAGTTGTAGTTGTAGTACTTACTAGTCAGATACAATTAGCATGTGACATCCCAAACCTAGCAGTTGTTGGCACTTTTATTTCATTCCATTGGAGTTGTGATACTTACTAGGCAGGTATAACATGACACGATACACCCCAGTTCCACCAGTTGTTGGCACTTTTATTATCCATTCCATTGTAGTGAAGCTGATTACTAGTCAAATATTAAGTCAAATTTACAGCACTACTTTAGTTATGCTTGTCTATGATCGAGATACAGTGCTCCAAGTCGTCCATAACCGCGGACACGGCTTTCAGAAAGATTTACCCTGCAGGGGTGCACAAATAGCAACACACACACGATCAACCTCGGAAAAACCAAATCAAAACACGAGGCTTTCACGACAAAGCAATCACAAGATTCATAAAATATTTCAGGGGGCCACCCCATTAAGCTACCCGCAACGAAGTTGGCCAGCTCCGAGATGGACCCAAGGTTTGCATCAATGGCTGTAAACGACTGGGAACCCGAAAGTGTGACTGGGCTTGTCGATACCGCGAAACCACTCCGCATCCTAAACAGTACAGGTGCTCCACGCACAATCGTAAATAAAGCAGTAAAGCATGGCATAAGTACAGGATAGTAATAAAGCCCCAAACTAGTTTGTGGCCCCAAGAAATAAGAAATGAATCAAGCTCTGCCTAAGGGGATTCATGGTCCCACATGCGGATAGTGCGATAGTCAAGGAACATGTATCAAGTACTTGGGGCCTACGAGACACAAGTGAGAGATTAAAAACCAAATATTTGCTATTGTCCACCGATGCCTCTGCATTAGTTATAACTATTCCCAGCATTTTAATCAAGTTGTATTTAAAGTCATGATCATCTCCACCATTAAACATGTGCCAACCTTTCAACAACGGTGGAGCAAAAACAACGCGAAGCAGCACCTGAGCAAGCAACTACGACTCGCAAGGCCAACTATCTATCAAACAACAGGCAATAGGATGTGTCCAAGGCAATATAGAGGCTGCAAGGAATATAAAGGGTGCATGGATACTAAAGCATCGCAACACGGATATCAATAGATCAATAGGAGGAAGTAAAGACTATAAATGCAAAATAGGTAGAAAGGGGAAGATTGCTCGCCTGGGAAACACGGTTGAAGATGTATTATCCAAAGAACTTGTCGAATCTCACAACATCTCATCGTCCTATCCAGGAAGAAGCAAAACAATAGAAGAAACACTAGATGCACTATTTAATACTACGGCAGAAGATCGGGCATGATTATGATATGATGCATGGCATGGCAAAGAGGCGGTGCAAGGCAATTAGGCAATATTAAGCGGAACCAGGGTCCGACAATTTATTAGAAGGTTCATGTTGTTTAGATACCCCGCAATTTAAATGTTGACTTAATAAGGCAAAACATGGCATCGGTTCGCTACGCAAATTTAAATGGAGTCAATATAAGACTAAAATAGTCGGCATATAGTCTCCATAATTTAATTATTAGGTGAATCGACCAAGTACCCCCAACCAAATGAATATGTATGCGAATATGACAGTTTATATGCAACAATTATATATAGCAATTTATAAAATAGGGTTGGGTTAGGTAGGGGTCACACCCTAGGGTATCGATGATCTTGGGGTTCCGAGGGTTCATGTTGGGTCTTCGGATCCAGGGTCGGCCTTCGGGTCCTCAGCCATCAAATCCATTATAGATATCATGGCGTCCGTCTCGTCTTTGGGTCGAACTTGTTCAATGTCCGGGTCTTCGGAATATCTTGTTGTCCCTGTCATCGGGAAGATCTTGACGGAGGCACGGGTAAGTGGATTCTTGGACTGGGACAGCGAGGCTTCCGACTGTCGGAACAATTGCATCAACACCATCTTGGTACCATTGCAGAGCCACTACACCATCACCAAAACGATTTCCACCACCACATTAACAGAACGGCCTCACGTTAGCAATAAACCGACGAGGCTAGCTGCAGGACCTTGGCTAGGATGGGGAAACGCTGCCGCGAGCGTCAAAGAGGATGAGGACCAGCGACGGCCTGGGGAGACAATCTCGGGGAGGCGCCGCTGCTTGGACGACGGACGGCGGGGGCAGGGGTGAGGCGAGCAATGACGGTGGTGGCGGCGTGCTCCTGCAGAGGAGGTCGCAGCGACCGGGCGGAGCTCCGGGGAAGCTGGCGAGACCATGCGTGGGGCGGGACTAGAGGAGAGCGGTCGGAGCACTTGCAGCCGGTGGCGACGCGATGTAGGAGGGGACCATGTCCCTGGCGGTAGGGCAGAGAGAGAGGCGGGAGCACCTGGGTGGCGCCTAGCGATGGGAGGCGGGGCCGGGTGGTGCCAGGGGGAAGGCGAGGAAGAGGAGCGATGGCGTATGAGGCCGCGGTCGGCAGCGGGGCCGAACGAGGAAGATGCAGCCGCGAGCAGGGGTTGGTGAAGAGCGGGGATGGGGATCGAGGCGACAGGGATGCGGGGATAGGTGGGAGACGGGGTCGATCGAGGTGGGGTCAGGATGGTGGGGTGCAAGGCTAGCGTTGGGGCAGGATCGCGACGCGCGTGGGTGGTGTGCCCCTGCGTAGGTTTGGTGGTGTGTGTGTTCGGGTCGGGTGTGGTTAGGTTAGGTTTGGGTCTAGTCTAGGGTTAGGGTTTAGGAAGGAGCTTGTCTAGTTTGGGCCGGGTACTAGGCTGTTTGCTTACCGAGCTTTTGGCCTGGCAGGCTAGCGGCCTCCCTAGGTTTTATAAAACTGTTTTATTATTTATTTATTGTAAACAAAATCCTTTGCAAATATGTTTTAGAGAATTAAATGGTTCAAGAGGACCGGGGTTTTAATTTGAAATAAAGAGAGGGGATATTTAGAAATTAAAGATATGCTTTTAGAAAATAGTTTGAGGCAAACATATGCATAATGATGATGATGTTCAAATGCAATGTGGCATGATGACATCAGCATGTGATCATGATGATGCATAAAATAAAAATAACACGCAATTTTCTAGTAGTGGTTTTATCGGGGTGCTACACATTGCATGTGTGTTATTTTCACGAACCACATATGGATCGACCAGTGTTATTGCATGTGTTCTTTTAATAAACCACAGCTAGTGTCATTGCATGTTTGTTCTTTTCACAAACCACACATGGATCCACCAGTGTCCTTGCATGTGTGTTTTTTTCATTAACCACAACTAGAGTCATTTCATGTGTGTTCTTTTCACAAAGCACATATGGATCCACCAGTGTCATTGCATGTTTGTTCATTTCATAAACCACATACGGATCCACCATATTTCATTGCATGTATATTCTTTTCATTAACCATATCTAGAGTCATTGCATGTCTATTCTTTTCGCAAACCACACAAGGTTCCACCATAGTCATTGCATGCTTGTTCTTTTCATTAACCACATCAAGAGTCATTTTATGTGTGTTCTTTTTAGAAACCACATATGGATCCACTAGTGTCATTGCATGTGTGTTCTTTTCACAAACCACATATGGATCCACTAGTGTCATTGCATGTGTGTTCTTTTCATCAACCACATCTAGTGTCATTTCATGTGTGTTCTTTTCACAAACCACATATGGATCCACCAGTGTCATTTCATGTGTGTTCTTTTCACAAACCACATATGGATCCACTAGTTTCATTGCATGTGTATTCTTTTCACTAACCACATATAGAGTCATTTCATGTGTGTTCTTTTCACAAACCACATATGGATCCACCAAAGTTCATAGCTTGTGTGTTCTTTTCATTAACCACATCTAGAGTCATTGCATTTCTATTCTTTTAACAAACCACACAAGGATCCACCAGAGTCATTCATGTTTGTTCTTTTCATTAACCACATCTAGAGTCATTTCATGTGTGTTCTTTTCACAAACCACATATGGATCCACCAGAGTTGATAGCTTGTGTGTTCTTTTCATTAACCACAGCTAGAGTCATTGCATTTCTATTCTTTTCACAAACCACACAAGGATCCACCAAAGTCATTGCATGTTTGTTCTTTTGATTAGCCACATCTAGAGTCATTTCATGTGTGTTCTTTTCACAGACCACATATGGATCCACCAGTGTCATTGCATGTGTGTTCTTTTCACAAAGCACAGATGGATCCACTAGTGTCATTGCATGTGTGTTCTTTTCATTAACCACATCTAGAGTCATTTCATGTGTGTTCTTTTCACAAACCACACATGGATCCACCAGTGTCATTGCATGTGTATTCTTTTCACAAACCACATATGGATCCACCAGTGTCATTGCATGTGTGTTCTTTTCACAAACCACATATGGGTCCACCAGTGTCATTGCATGTGTGTTCTTTTCATTAACCACATCTTGAACCATTTCATGTGTGTTCTTTTCACAAACCACATATGGATCCACCAAAGTTCATTGCATGTGTGTTCTTTTCATTAACCACAGCTAGAGTCATTGCATGTCTGTTCTTTTCACAAACCATACAAGGATCCACCAGAGTCATTGCATGTCTGTTCTTTTCCTAGACCACATATGGATCCACCAGTGTCATTGCATATGTGTTATTTTCACAAACCACATATGGATACCCAGTGTCATTGCATGTGTGTTCTTTTCATTAACCACAACTAGAGTCATTTCTTGTGTGTTATTTTTAGAAACCACATATGGATCCACGAGTGTCATTGCATGTGTGCTCTTTTCATAAACCACATATAGATCGACTAGTGTCATTGCATGTGTGTTCTTTTAATAAACCACAGCTAGTGTCATTGCATGTGTGTTCTTTTCACAAACCACATATGGATCCACCAGTATCATTGCATGTGATTTCCTTTATTAACCACAGGTAGAGTTATTTCATGTGTGTTCTTCTCACAAACCACATATGGATCCACCAGTGTCATTGCATGTTTGTTCATTTCATAAACCACATATGGATCCACCAGAGTTCATTGCATGCTTGTTCTTTTCATTGACCATAGCTAGAGTCATTGCATGTCTATTCTTTTTAGACACCACACAAGGATCCACCAGAGTCATTGCATGTTTGTTCTTTTCATTAACCACATCTAGAGTCATTTCATGTGTGTTCTTTTCACAAACCACATAGGGATCCACCAATGTCATTGCATGTGTGTTCTTTCCACAAACCACATACGGATCCACCAATGTTATTGCATGTGTGTTCTTTTCATTAACCACATCTTGAGTCATTTCGTGTGTGTTCTTTTCATAAACCACATATGGATCGACCAGTGTTATTGCATGTGTGTTCTTTTCATAAACCACATATGGATCCACCAGAGTTCATTGCATGTGTGTTGTTTTCATTAACCACATCTAGAGTCATTGAATGTCTATTATTTTCATAAACCACACAAGGATCCACCAGAGTCATTGCATGTCTGTTCTTTTCATCAACCACATCTAGAGTCATTTCATGTGTGTTCTTTTCACAAACCACATATGGATCCACCAGTGTCATTGTATGTGTGTTCTTTTCACAAACCACATATGGATCCACCAGTGTCATTGCATGTGTGTTCTTTTCATTAAACAGAATCAGCTTTGTTCATCTAGTACATACAGGAGCATGCTTCTATCGGACTGGATTTGTCGGGTAGAATTTTGATTCTGCACACGGGGTATTTACTCTGTAATCCTAAGCATATTAAATTGTTGTCGATTTTTTTAAATTGTTGTCCCTCTGCAGGATTTGTCGCGAGGATTCAAAGAAAGTCTGCAGAAGCACCGGATAGTAGATAATTTCAAGATTTGATAATAGATTAGTTCCCCTTAGTTAGGAAATTACATACGAAAAGTCTATGTATTATTCAGTCTTATATGCAAATCATTGTAAGGATGTATTTTCACTTGTAAAGTACAGTTGCCATCAAATGATATAATAAATTTTTCTGCGGTTACCCGTATTTTTCAATGCTTCTTTGTTCTTTGAGTCTTTAATGGATGCAATTAGATTTTATACATATCGTAATGTGCATTCGTTCAAATTTTGCAAAGGTTTGAATAGTAAATTAATTTATACTGAACACAAAATAATCTGCAATCAAGGATGCAATAAAGCGACTCAACCTTGGTAGAGACGCACCTCTATTAGCATAGCCACGTTTTTGAAAACGTCTCATTTTACTTTTGGGACACGGGCAATGCGTCTTTATGGTATTTGAGATGATGCATAAGACGACATTCCTTCGACGCTTTGTAGTAGCGTCTTTACAACCCCATATAGATGAAATTTGGCGTCTCTAGTCTCTAAATTAGATGTCTCTACACGACTTTTTTCTTGTAGTGAAACCACATATGGATCCACCAGTGTCATTGCATGTGTCTTTTTTTCATAAACCACATATGGATCCACCAGAGTTCATTGCATGTGTGTTCTTTTCATTAACCACAGCTAGAGTCATTGCATGTCTATTCTTTTCACAAACCACACAAGGATCCACAAGAGTCACTGCATGTGTGTTCTTTTCATTAACCACATCTTGAGTCATTTATGTGTGTTCTTTTCACAAACCACATATGGATCCACCAGTGTCATTGCATGGGTGTTCTTTTCACAAACCACATATGGGTCCACCAGTGTCATTGCATTTGTGTTCTTTTCATTAACCACATCAAGAGTCATTTCATGTGTGTTGTTTCCACAAACCACATATGGATCCAGCAGTGTCATTGCATGTGTGTTCTTTTCATAAACCACATATGGATCCACCAAAGTTCATTGCATGTGTGTTCTTTTGATTAACCACAGCTAGAGTCATTGCATGTCTGTTCTTTTCACAAACCACACAAGGATCCACCAGAGTCATTGCATTTCTTTTCTTTTCATAGACCACATATGGATCCACCAGTGTCATTGCATGTGTTTTCTTTTCACAAAGGACATATGGATCCCCCAATGTCATTTCTTGTGTGTTCTTTTCATTAACCACATCTAGAGTCATTTCATGTGTGTTCTTTTCACAAACCACATATGGATCCACCAGTGTCATTGCATGTGAGATCTTTTCATAAACCACATATGGATCCACCAGAGTTCATTGCATGTGTGTTCTTTTCATTAACCACTGCTAGAGTCATTGCATGTCTGTTCTTTTCACAAACCACACAAGGATCCACTAGAGTCATTGCATGTGTGTTCTTTTCACAAAGAATATATGGATCCCCTAGTGTCATTGCATGTGTGTTCTTTTAGTTAACCACAACTAGAGTCATTTCATGTGTGTTCTTTTCACAAACCACATATGGATCACCAGTGTCATTGCATGTGAGTTCTTTTCATAAACCACATATGGATCCACCAGAGTTCATTGCATGTGTGTTCTTTTCATTAACCACGGCTAGAGTAATTGCATGTCTGTTCTTTTCACAAACCACAGAAGGATCCACCAGAGTCATTGCATTTTTGTTCTTTTCATAGACCACATATGGATCCACCAGTGTCATTGCATGTGTCTTCTTTTCACAAAGTACATATGGATCCCCGAGTGTCATTGCATGTGTGTTCTATTCATTAACCACAACTAGAGTCATTTCATGTGTGTTCTTTTCACAAACCACATATGGATCCACAATTGTCATGCATGTGTGTTGTTTTCACAAACCACATATGGATCCACCAGTGTCATTGCATTGTGTTCTTTTCACAAACCACATATGGGTCCACCAGTGTCATTGCATGTGTGTTCTTTTCATTAACCACATCTTGAACCATTTCATGTGTGTTCTTTTCACAAACCACATATGGATCCACCAAAGTTCATTGCATGTGTGTTCTTTTCATTAACCACAGCTAGATTCATTGCATGTCTGTTCTTTTCACAAACCACACAAGGATCCACCAGAGTCATTGCATGTTTGTTCTTTTAATTAACCACATCTAGAATCATTTCATGTGTGTTCTTTTCACATACCACATATGGATCCACCAGTGTCATTTCATGTGTGTTCTTTTCACAAAGCACATATGGATCCACTAGTGTCATTGCATGTGTGTTCTTTTTGTTAACCACATCTAGAGTCATTTCATGTGTCTTCTTTTCACAAACCACACATCGATCCACCAGTGTCATTGCATGTGTGTTCTTTTCACAAACCACGTATGGATCCACCAGTGTCATTGAATGTGTGTTCTTTTCACAAACCACATATGGGTCCACCAGTGTCATTGCATGTGTGTTCTTTTCACAAACCAGATATTGATCCACCAGTGTCATTACACGTGTGTTATTTTCATTAACCACATATACAGTCATTTCATGTGTGTTCTTTTCACAAACCACATATGGATCCACCAGTGTCATTTCATGTGTCATTTTTTCATAAACCACATATGGATCCACCAAAGTTCATTGCATGTGTGTTCTTTTCATTAACCACAGCTAGAGTCATTGCATGTCTATTCTTTTCACAAACCACACAAGGATCCACTAGAGTCATTGCATGTGTGTTCTTTTCATTAACCACATCTTGGGTTATTTCATGTGTGTTCTTTTCACAAACCACATATGGATCCACCAGTGTTATTGCATGGGTGTTCTTTTCACAAACCACATCTGGGTCTGCCAGTGTCATTGCATTTGTGTTCTTTTCATTAACCACATCTAGAGTCATTTCATGTGTGTTGTTTTCACAAACCACATATGGATCCACCAGTGTCATTGCATGTGTGTTCTTTTCATAAACCATATATGGACCCACTATAGTTCATTGCATGTGTGTTCTTTTCATTAACCACAGCTAGAGTCATTGCATGTCTGTTCTTTTCACTAACCACACAAGGATCCACCAGAGTCATTGCATTTCTGTTCTTTTCATAGACCACATATGGATCCACCAGTGTCATTGCATGTGTGTTCTTTTCACAAAGCACATATGGATCCCCAAATGTCATTGCTTGTGTGTTCTTTTCATTAACCACATCTAGAGACATTTCATGTGTGTTCTTTTCACAAACCACATATGGATCCACCAGTGTCATTGCATGTGAGTTCTTTTCATAAACCACATATGGATCCACCAGTGTTCTTTTCATGTGTGTTCTTTTCATTAACCATAGCTAGATTCATTGCATGTCTGATCTTTTCACAAACCACACAAGGACCCACCAGAGTCATTGCATGTGTGTTCTTTTCACAAAGCACATATGGATCCCCTAGTGTCATTGCATGTGTGTTCTTTTCATCAGCCACAACTAGAGTCATTTTCTGTGTTCTTTTCACAAACCACATATGGATCCACCAGTGTCATTGCCTGTGAGTTCTTTTCATAAACCACATATGGATCCACCAGAGTTCATTGCATGTGTGTTCTTTTCTTTAACCACATCTAGATCCATTTCATGTGTGTTCTTTTCACAAAATATATGGATCCTCCAGAGTTCATTGCATGTGTGTTCTTTTCACTAACCACAGCTAGAGTCATTGCATGTCTGTTCTTTTCACAAACCACACAAGGATCCACCAGAGTCATTGCATGTCTGTTCTTTTCCTAGACCACATATGGATCCACCAGTGTCATTGCATATGTGTTATTTTCACAAACCACATATGGATACCAAGTGTCATTGCATGTGTGTTCTTTTCATTAACCACAACTAGAGTCATTTCTTGTGTGTTATTTTTAGAAACCACATATGGATCCACGAGTGTCATTGCATGTGTGATCTTTTCATAAACCATAGCTAGAGTCATTGCATGTGTGTTCTTTTCACAAACCACATATAGATCGACTAGTGTCATTGCATGTGTGTTCTTTTAATAAACCACAGCTAGTGTCATTGCATGTGTGTTCTTTTCACAAACCACATATGGATCCACCAGTATCATTGCATGTGATTTCCTTTATTAACCACAGGTAGAGTTATTTCATGTGTGTTCTTCTCACAAACCACATACGGATCCACCAGTGTCATTGCATGTTTGTTCATTTCATAAACCACATATGGATCCACCAGAGTTCATTGCATGCTTGTTCTTTTCATTGACCATAGCTAGAGTCATTGCATGTCTATTCTTTTCAGACACCACACAAGGATCCACCAGAGTCATTGCATGTTTGTTCTTTTCATTAACCACATCTAGAGTCATTTCATGTGTGTTCTTTTCACAAACCACATAGGGATCCACCAATGTCATTGCATGTGTGTTCTTTCCACAAACCACATACGGATCCACCAATGTTATTGCATGTGTGTTCTTTTCATTAACCACATCTTGAGTCATTTCGTGTGTGTTATTTTCATAAACCACATATGGATCGACCAGTGTTATTGCATGTGTGTTCTTTTCATAAACCACATATGGATCCACCAGAGTTCATTGCATGTGTGTTGTTTTCATTAACCACATCTAGAGTCATTGAATGTCTATTATTTTCATAAACCACACAAGGATCCACCAGAGTCATTGCATGTCTGTTCTTTTCATCAACCACATCTAGAGTCATTTCATGTGTGTTCTTTTCACAAACCACATATGGATCCACCAGTGTCATTGTATGTGTGTTCTTTTCACAAACCACATATGGATCCACCAGTGTCATTGCATGTGTGTTCTTTTCATTAAACAGAATCAGCTTTGTTCATCTAGTACATACAGGAGCATGCTTCTATCGGACTGGATCTGTCGGGTAGAATTTTGATTCTGCACACGGGGTATTTACTCTGTAATCCTAAGCATATTAAATTGTTGTCGATTTTTTTAAATTGTTGTCCCTCTGCAGGATTTGTCGCGAGGATTCAAAGAAAGTCTGCAGAAGCACCGGATAGTAGATAATTTCAAGATTTGATAATAGATTAGTTCCCCTTAGTTAGGAACTTACATACGAAAAGTCTATGTATTATTCAGTCTTATATGCAAATCATTGTAAGGATGTATTTTCACTTGTAAAGTACAGTTGCCATCAAATGATATAATAAATTTTTCTGCGGTTACCCGTATTTTTCAATGCTTCTTTGTTCTTTGAGTCTTTAATGGATGCAATTAGATTTTATACATATCGTAATGTGCATTCGTTCAAATTTTGCAAAGGTTTGAATAGTAAATTAATTTATACTGAACACAAAATAATCTGCAATCAAGGATGCAATAAAGCGACTCAACCTTGGTAGAGACGCACCTCTATTAGCATAGCCACGTTTTTGAAAACGTCTCATTTTACTTTTGGGACACGGGAAATGCGTCTTTATGGTATTTGAGATGATGCATAAGACGACATTCCTTCGACGCTTTGTAGTAGCATCTTTACAACCCCATATAGATGAAATTTGGCGTCTCTAGTCTCTAAATTAGATGTCTCTACACGACTTTTTTCTTGTAGTGAAACCACATATGGATCCACCAGTGTCATTGCATGTGTCTTTTTT